>JAULBW010000578.1:0-30455 GCA_032358265.1 Vaucheria bursata | reverse complement strand
CAAATTATGATTGTATAATGTTACCATGCTTGTATAGCCTTTGTGTTCTTCTTGTCTGGTACATTCATAACAGTAATACTAACACAATAAGTAATAAGGTATATTGTTGTTATTATGACTCGTGTTGCAAATAATGGTCTTTGCAACATGAGTCATATAAATATAGAATTTTGATTCAGAATTGTAATGTGCAATTCTAAATTAATTTGTGGTATCTATTAATCTTCAACGAATGCATTTGAATCATCACTCAATCCAAGTAATGCTTCATAACGGTTCCAAACATAAACACTGACCAATGCCATTTCATTTTAACACTGATAATCAGTACCTTTCTCTGCACTACTTGAATATATTTGCTCTGAACGCACAGGACAAGTTAGCAACAAGAAAGATGCAGAGATTACAGAAGGATAGTGATAATATGCAGACATAGTTTGCATTGCTAAGAGTGAGTAAGAAACATGCTCAATAATGCAGCAAACAAGATTTTAATGCCAGTCCATCTGGAGAGTCACAAAGTTAACTCTTTGGAATTCCAATTATGACAAAAAATAATACTGAATGGAATTGTTTGACATTTCATTGTTAGAAAAACAAAGGTTAGCCAATATTGCACAAAATGATGCAGCTAAATAACAGAATAACTTTAAAGAGAGTAATTCCATCGAGAACTAATTATTATCAACTAACTACTTCCTAACAGCATTTTTCCTTCACCTGTTTATGAGTTAATACTACTTTTCTTCTAGACAAGCTGTAAGGATCCAATTTCCAAATCTTACATTTATATTTAGCAATACTAAGTAAACCAGAAACACAAGAGATACACGTTTAATTTAGTATATTCGAACCTACTTCATGTGTTACCAAGAATAAATCTTACAACACATTACAAAAGATGTTATGAGTACAACTCTTTGAAAGAATCATACATAAATCTTAAATACTTTACAATAAATGAACCACGGTTCCATGACGAATCACACGGTAATAGATTAGATCCTGATACAAGCGAATTTTATACATTTTTTAGTTATTTGCATTGCAACAATTATTTATATTTTGCTGAATACTTCACTCTTTCCATTTATCATTACAAACTTCATACCATATCAGCATCATTTTAAAATTCAGTTAATAGTTTCCACAAGTAATTTTGTTATAAACAGTTTGATGTACTTTAAGCATTCATGCTGCTCTCCTTGTTTTCATTTCTGCCCCAAGATACCAATGCAGGCTTGGACATTCACAGAAAGTCCATTATAATAAGATAAGGGAAAAAACGAATCAACGTATCATTTTTTCTTCTGATATTTTTATCTCTACTGCAAGTAGATCTTTTTGTTGATGCCCTCAACCTGAAACAAAAATACTGGATTAACCTGTATATATTATATGGGATTAACATACCTTCTTCATTTCAAGAACTTCATCAAACAGAGGGCATGTTATCAGCTTGGTGGAGTGCTTGATTTTAATCGTGTTGCAACTATTTTTTTTAGCATTTTTCCTAGCTTTTAATAGCATTATGACCTCTTTAAAGCCTTATATCCCTATTCCTGAAAATTTAACATTTTTCTAAAAAAAGCGCTTTAACTGCCGTTATTGGAAATAATCCCCGACTTAAATTGAGTTTGTTGATCAGATTTGACATTGAAAATTAATATCAAAAAGAGGTTCAATCACAGTGTATGCAATGGCAGACATAGCAGAAATAGAAGTTGAGGAATTGGCGACTGGTGATTCTTCTATGTTTAAGAAAAAGTTTTTGGACTTTTACAAGGAGAAATTTAGCATATACACAAAATCGGAAATGGAAACCAACCGTGCAATGATAAATCGGTACATGGAGGATGAAAACAGAAAATTCACCGTCAAAGCTCAGTTGTGGGCTGAAAAATCCGTTAGAGAGTTAGTTAATGAAGATGTGAATCGAGCAGCTCTGGCAAATATGGCGCCAGAACTCAGATTACGACAGAATTTCGAAATTAAAGTGTTAAAAGTCTCGCAGATTATACCAGGAAATCTTTCAGAAGGAGTAGATGCTATTATTTCCATTGATGGAATTCCTGTCAATTTGAAACCGAAGCAATTACGTAGGGGACTTTATGAGATCAGTAATCGCGGTATCCCACGAAATTTTATCGAAAACTTTAATAACAGCAGCGCAAATTTAAAGAAAGTTGGCGTTAATATTTATATCGGAAACGGAAGAAAGTAAGTGCCACTTAATCATGCTCTTCTAGGTAGTAATAATTTTATCGTATGCGGCTTATGAAATCTGCAGGTTAATGTCTGTACGTTTAATTCCGCCACTTCTCAAGAAATTTGAAAAGACTCCGCCATCCACTTCTTGGGTAACTTTGAATACGGTACGTAAGTAGCAATACTTAGCAGTAAATCAGATTTATGTATGGGGCTGACATTGCATGCCGTAAATCAGGACATGGTAAATATTATGTAATTCGGTTACTTAAGTATAATAGTTAATTTTTGTGTACATGGCAAACTGATTTATTTGTATTTTTGTATTTCACAATCTGCCAATCATTTATTCCCGTTGACATTTTAATTGGCCAATCATTTATTTACTTTTAGATAAGAATTATTCCTAACCACTAAATCTAAAGAGTTACATTATATCAAGAAGAACGAGCCTAGTAATAATCTTAAAAATTTTATCCAGTATTACTCTGATGGTTCAAAAGATTCTAGGGTATACCCAAATTCTTGAGCTAAGCAGAAAACTCTTATATTTTGGAGGGATACAGCTGATTTTAAACTCGTTAAGGTCTAATTAACATGCAGTAATCCAATATTTAACTATATGCTATTTTATGCATTTTAGAGCATTAATGGACCGGATCAGCATGAACTATCGTACGTTCCCTATTTCGGTGATGATAGATCAGAAATCCCAGCTGTGCTAGCTGCTTATGACATCGAAAAACGTCAGAAAATCATACAATATGGACCAATTTGGCAATACGAGGAAATGCAAAAGGTGAAATAATTTATCTGCTTGAAAAGGAATTTTATTTTCAAATTTTTTGTTGGTTCTAAATATTATTGAGCCCAGAGGCAAGCGTTTTTTTCAGACAAAGATAAAACTAAACTTTTTTTAAATTCTGTCATTGATATGTCTCCCATATATTGCATAATTGCTGGGTGCAATTGAAATGTCATCCGTGGATATTACTATTAAATAGCACTTTTTTAAATTCATGGGAATCTTCTTTACTGATTTTTATTTTCAATATCCTTGCGCCTGAGGTCGATTTATATTGAATAAACTTGACTGAACTCAATTTAACTCGGCTGTGTGCAACCATGTTCTGGCATTAAAATTACTCTCATAATATCCTAGACCAGCTTCCTGAATCGTTTCAGGACACAATGGTATCAGTGTCACATGAACTGAACCCGAATTCGAAAAAGGCCTGCCGTTTCGGCTCATAAATCTCCAAATTTGAATATCCTGACTCTATTGAAATATACTTTTATGCTGTCTATGTGAAAATTTACAAAATTTATTTTTGAGAAGGTAGCTAAACTAAATTTTTCGCTCAAGAAGGCAATATTCTAAAGTTGTATATTTCAACATGTGTGATAAAGTTATGTAACAAATTTTTTCCAGAGGAAGAAGAAAATGAATCATTATTTGGATAGATACTATCCAGATGAATCTGAGGCAATATCCGATACAGACGACAAGGAAAAAGAGCAGCAGGGATTTAAACCAGGTTTTTATTTTTCTATTAAAACCTTCAGTACTTTTATGAGTTCCTATCGACCAAGGAATTATTTTTTACCTTGTACTGGTCATTTATTTTCATTTAACTGGCAGTTTCCAAAACATAGATTTCATGTTTATTTATATATGAATCGGAGGAGTAAATTATAAGAGTTCTGCCATGTCAATTACTAATAGGAATATTCACGATTACTTATATGACCTATTGACTAGTAATTTTGTTCAGTTTTTGGTTAGGGAGATAAGGTGCCATTTTTCTATTCGAACTTTTCAAGAATTATTCAAAATTTTGGCTTTTCAGCAAAATATATGATCCTTGTAATTATGCAGATCTCCTCAATTAAATTTTATGCATCATTCTTAACATTGCATGTTTTGATACATGTACTGTTTTAATAGATGGTGAGTTTTGGCTCCAACACTGCATATCTTAACGAGTTGAACTGTTTATGATTCTAATAGAAAAAATGCAATTTGAGGGAGGTGGGAGTTAAGAAACTAAAATAGAAGCAGGCTAGTTTTATATCAAATTCCTAACTGAATATTTTTCATTATCCCTTGATCTCTATTGTAGTGGTTCATGAGGACATTGCCGTTTTAGATCGAATCATTAAACCGTTTTCAAAATTTTGTGTGGGAGAAGATACTTTTGGAATGCAGCCTGACAGGAATGGAGAATGTGAACCCAAACTGAGCCAAATATCGGTATGTTTGTAAGCATGGATATAATTATTTAAACATAAAACCGGTTGTACATGTTATTTCCAGATGGCATTGCTTTCTCTCTTTAAACAAAATATTCACTATTCAAATTAGAATGTATAATTTATGTAGAAGTTTCTGAGCTAACTTTTTATTGTGAAAGAAGAAATTGTTGATGCCATTACAAAATGTATTTTGCATCCTGGTTCCATATCTACTCTATTCTGTATATTTTTGAAAGTTCATGGTAATTATTTTTGATTAACCAAACGCATGAGCCAGAAAATTTGGATGTTACTAATTTTCAATTTCTCAAAGTATGTAATGAAGAAAAAACTTGAAAAATCTGCAATTCAGTGTAAAATATGGTCTAAAACGTTATCTAAAAAAGTTTGCTTATCTCTCTATAGAAAGATTTCGTCTGCATGACTGCTTCAAATTGCAGATTAATTATATGAGTCGAAAAGAATGGAGATTATTTGGTTTGTTATTTTTAATGTCTTTGGTAAACTGGTGAGCGGGCTAACCCTAATATTTAATGCAAGTGAAAATGCTAACTCAAGAGAGACTTGGCTTTACATAAATTAGGTACAAACTAATATTTAAAATAAGGACAATTAGGGAGAGTCCCTTTTTGAAGAGGTAATACTTTGTTAAAATGTTCATACTTATATGACGGACTCGTATGGCTAAGATGTATTATTTTTATTATTGCAATAGTGCATAATGTCTAGTTACAAGTTTTGAAGCTAGTATGGGAACTTTCAAAGTGAAATCCAATTTTTAGAAAGTTTTTCGCAATGAAAACATGGTTTTACATTTGATTTTGTAAATCCACATGGCACGATGAGAAGTTTAAATTTCAGAATTAGAGGAATTATGAATGTAAATAAAAGATTTTATTCCTTTAAAAACTCCCAAGAGAACATTGAAAATGCGAGTATAATTACGAATGTAGCTGATTTAAGTCATATTTAGGTTAGTTTGTGCTTTAAAGGCTGCAATTTTGAAAAATTTAATTGGACTAGATGCTGAAGTTTTTATGGCCGATTATATTCATGTGCATGCACTGTTTGAGTATCTGATAACGTACGTTTACTTTTTATTCACAGAATGGTGATTTCGAAATGAAAATGGACATTTGCGATTCAAATTTTTATAGAATCCGGAGTGATACAACGTATATGAAGAAAATGGATAGTTTTAAAGGTATGGTTACATATAAAATAAACTTCGGGTATAGCAAGCTACTTGCTTTTAAAGAATTTTCACTAAAAAAAATGCATAAAAATGCCATGAATACAATGAAGTTCGGATGCACCGTATTTACTTATAACAAATAGGTAATTATGATGAATAGACAAAAAGTCATAATCAAGTTGAGCTTCAGTTTTACGTCAGTTTATCCCGGCAGATTCTTTATATTTGAAGCTCACTACATATATATTATTTATACGTACATCCTTTTACTAATACATTACCTTCCCCATCTGCTCGAAACGTCTAAGTCCTTCACCCTAGCAAAAACTCTCTTGACCTTGTATCCCTTATATGGGAAACTGACACTGTAAAACGGCATAACTTTACATATAGGTAATGTTATTGTAAATTTTATTCAATGTACTTTTTAATTGTTTTATGCGTGTATGCATAGTTTTGTCAAATAGTATGAAACCGGCGCTTTAAAATGGAATGACTGAACAAAATAGTCTATAATACCTGCATATGTAAATATCATGAAGTTGATAATTTAAAATAATATAGCAATATAAATGTTGCGATCATTAATTTTGTCTACATGCTCTTATGTCTCTTTGTATGCATAATTTTAATGATACACTGAAACATCTTCAGTTGAATACCTCGCATGCATCAGCATCTTAGTAGTCTGGACAGCTGACAAGGCAATGATTTTTCTTTTGAAATTTTTTTGCCCTTGTATATCTGGACACCTCCTAAAGGTGGATACTTGAGCACTTGACAATGAAGTGTCCAATTTAGGAGGTTTACTCTATGTATGTATGCATAGCCTTGGTAATATGAACTTGATGCCTTAAAACGTAATGACCTTATACTGCATATTAAATAATTGAAACTGATTTAAGATATGCCACTTAAAAATTCATATGAGAAGGATAATGGTTATGTTTGTAAAGAATTATTCCTGAAAGATAGTCCTTTTAAATAGGTGCACCTTATGACACTACTACCAATAATTTACAATCACTGTATTATTTAAATTTAAGGTTTACTTTTTCAGTGCTTTTCTGTCGGCAGTGCAACCAATATGGCTGTGAGTTGCACCCCTTGGAATCCCCCGTCTCATTCCCTACCCAGACCATAAATGCCCTCATTAAATCCGATACCACTTACAGTAAAAAACCTCAAGAATCAGGGGCCATTATTGATTTAGTGTCCTCAGATACGGATAGTAATTGTGGTACAGAAATCATGAACCATTTTCGAGGTTCGTGCGACTTGCTGAAGTCCGAGGCCTTTCTGAACCGATTTTGCTTGATATTTAGCATGGATTTTAACAAGATAGCAAAAGTTTTGAATATGGATCCAGAGGAAGTGAAAGAGCTAGCAGCGTTAGTATTTTTCTTCTTTTATTTTTACTTTTTATATATTTCTTATAAAAATGGACAGTGGCAGTTTCTGTTCAAGTTTCCTTTAGAATGAATCAAAAGGATAGACAGTACATAAGATTGCAGAAAGAGCAATATTAACTGTAAGCAATACAGCATAAAATTTAACTTAAGATTACTCCAGAATTATATTTTGAGAACGATTTCTGTGGTTGCATTTCATTATAGGCTACTATGCTATATATCGTATAATCAACTAGCAAGTATCAATATGAACTCATTTGTAATCATATAATAAATGACTAGTGCTATATCAAACAGTTTCAGTTTATCGTTTGCTTGCATATATAGTCCAGATAAACTGCTCAGAAAAGTTGAAAAGTGTTACATAGAATTGTACTCGTTAGCCTTGTCTTAACGATAATGCTTAATATTGGTTCACATCGTTCACATTTTAAATATTTTGCCATTTTTCTTGGCCATTCAAGAATTTTCTATATAAATTGTAAGGGCGTGGAATTCATAAGGATGAACTAACCTTAAGACCTAGGTAGCTGTGCCTAACATTGACTTTAATCGATTAAATTCGTAACTTTAGCATGTTTTTCTGGGTTGTAAGATTTCTTTCTAAAGCATGTCACAATCTTTTCATCTTATTTTTGCTTTGAATAAAGTTTAAGTATATATTGTACGAAACAAAGCTATTATGAAAGTTTCATGTGTACGATAAACGCGTATGTTTCAAATCTGTCAGAACTACTGAATTCATAATTTGAACTTTGCACAATTGGACATTTAAATTATTCGCTAGAAGTGAAAATCGTAAATGCAAATTTGTGATATCCAAAGTTTATTGTTACTTTCATGTGATTTCCAATTTTCATCTCAAATTTTTGAATGTATTGATGCTCATAAAAATTCACGTCGGTTTTGTACGGGGCAGTAAATATAGGTCAGAAGACTACGTTCTGGGGTATCACGAAGAAAGCCAAGCCCAAAAGCAAATTTACGAAAAGAATGGAAAGGGCAGGAAAAAAGGTAAGTACAAGGCTTTTAGAATAACTACATAATATTTCTTTGAAAAAGTTTATGAATAAAATGTGCTGTTATCTGTATAGATATAGTAGCTGCAACAAGGAATGAATAGCTCTGTATGTGGTTGCCAATGCAGCATGAATTTTACCATTTATTTTATCTCGCTTTTCTAATGACTAAACTTTTGGAAGGTTTCAACGCCCAAACATGTCTATTCTTTTTTGAGCTCAGCTTTTCCTTTGCCCCTCTGGTCTTAGACATCTTTTCTTTAATTTAAGAATGAGCAAAAGTTTTTCTTCTCTCCATAAACCTTTTTAGTTCAAAATATTTTGCCAGTGGGAATAATGAGGCAGACTACAGTACCAGGTGTTTCCAGCATATTATCCAATAGATAAAGATTTTGATGCAGATATTTATGTATAATTTTATAGTTCAGCTCTGAGCATTAATTTCAATTCCTAGAAATATCATGAGGAATACATCCAAACGTCAACCAATCATAGCTCATGAATCATGCCAATTTCAGCATTTCCAATAAAATCGACGCATGAAAATGCTACTTAAGGAATATATGAATGACCATAATCTTTTTTTATCTGTAGATGCTGCATGTTATTTTAAACGATTCATTTTTCTGGATTTTTGAGTAAATTTTGGAAGCTTAACCAATATGTGGTCGAATCTCTCATAATTCGTATTTTATCATGGTGCGTTATGCCACTTTGAGCTATTTTAAAGTCTATTCAAATGGATGTGCACAGAGATGAAATGACATATAATATGGCGAATTATTATTAAACAGCGACACCAGTCTAGCTGAATTTTGAACTTCAGTTTTTACAGGCCCAGCCAATAAAAAATTGAGCAAAATATGCTGAAATTCGCTAGCTAAACTTTAGAGATTACCTGCTACATTAATCTTTTGCTGCTAATGTATTTTAGTTGATATTTTTATTACAAAGTTGTTGCATTGTCGGTGTAACGTAGGCTCCTATCGAGTTCCCCATAGACAGGAACATTTAAAAGAAAAGGAATTTGGAGAGCCAATCAACCCTTTTGAAGCGTGTAATCACGAGGGCGAGTGTAAGAAAAATGACCAGTGCACGTGCTATACCCTTGGCCATGCATGCGAAAAATACTGCAAGTGTTCGATTAACTGTGAGTTTCGATTCCCCGGCTGCAACTGCAATGCTGACTGCAGGGCTAAGGTGAACTCAAAATTTTATTCTATTTGCCAAATAAGCAGTATCCTACCATCTTCCCCTGAATATAAGCCTCATGTCTTGTATTCGAAGAATCCCAAAATGTCCATTTCTGGGAATTTCTCTTTTTTTCGAATATAAAAGCTTTAGAGCTTGTATTCGAGATCAAGACCGAATTTTTTTTCAGCCATTTCTGATAGCACCTATTCGTTTACAAGCCCTAAGGATTATGTTCAGAGGAATATGATTGGTTTAGGATTTCAATTTCATATGTAGATGTACTGCAAAAGTTTGAGTCACTTTTTGCATAATCTATAAATCGAATAATGCACCTTCTGCTATAAAAGTCTTAGTAAAACAATGATGTACTTTAGGCAGATTTGGTAATTGACTAAGCTAGAGCTGGTTTCTAACTAAATTTGCTAGCATTTCTCCCTTCTCTGCATGTAAGATACCGACTAATTGTTATGTTCTGGCTCGTGAATCAATTCTCCAAGGCGACTTTCCTGCTCCAACTCTTTGGAATATTGCGTTGTTGCCAAAATAATTAATTACGATGATCGATTTTCAGAATGCCAATAAAAATGCCTAGTCTAAACTTGTTTTTTTTTGGCATTTGGCTTGTAGGTAGTAGCGCATAAAGTTGCTGCAATGATATTATACAGCAAAAGCATTAGCCATTTCATTAATATAAAAACTGCTAGCGTTTTAAGTATTTTTAATATTTCTTCCAGGGCAATCAATTATTATTCTTTACCATGAAAAAGGGAATATATTTGTAGTACATATAAGCTTCTCTTGCCACTAGTTAGTTTTTTTAATTACTATACCGTAGCACAAATACATATATATATATAAACTCTGAAACCTCCAATAGTATCGGCTGCTCCTATTGTTTCATCCAATGAAAATCATGAGGAATATTTACATGGAATTGAACATTTAACACAATGATTTTTGAAGAAAAATAATAAATGTAGCATGTAAAAAATGATGCACAAGACTATTTTTCTCTTTTTGCTTTCGAATGGTTACCGTTGCTATTTTTTATTTTGATGCATCTACATTTTCCCTCTATTTTATATTCTTAGTTAATTTGTCCTTTTTTTGCACACCCTGCTAATCCATTTTGATTTTCATATGGATCATTTTGGTTAAATGGACATCATTGGTGGCCAACGAGAATCTTAATATTGCTCCTGTGCCTAAAAATCACAAAATCAGTGTTATATAATTACTTCGATTGTCACTAAAATATGATAATAAACAATTTTAGGGCCACGTAAGTTACTTGCATATGAGGACGCTATTAATCTTAATTTCGTATTGTTCAATTGTGGCTTATATCGACTAAATTTGATTAAAGGCATGCCCTTGTGTTGCATATGGCCGGGAATGCGATCCAGATATATGCCGTTCGTGTGGCTGTGATATCGAAATTGTGGATGGAGATACTACTAAAATTATAGCTCCTAAATGTAGAAACGTCCCATTCACTTACGGGAAGCATAAGCGATTGTTTTTAGGGGTAAGCCTTATACCAGATGCAGGATGGGGGATATTCTCGTATTCGAGCATAAAGAAGGGGGAATTTATTTGCGAGTATGTAGGGGAGAGGATAAGCAAAGATGAGCTCGAACGCAGAGGCCACGTGTATGACGCTAAGGACAGGTAATGTTTTATATTTGTTTGAAATAAATTAGGTTGCCTTTTCATATATCATTTGCAAAGGAATATTTGCCTTTTTTTAATCATTGCAATTGAACAGTTACTTTTTGCCAATCTTTACTAAGGAATCTTTACCTTGTTGCTAATCATTTCAAGCGAATCTTTATCTTGTTTCTAATCATTGCAATTAAATGCTAAAGGTCCATAGTCTCGACAGTTTAATATGTAGTGTTAAATTTTGTTGAGTCATTTTTTAAATTTTTAATTAAAACCATCTTCTGTGAAGTGTTCGTAATTTTAAAATTTGGGTCAGTATTTCATGTGGGTATTTTTGCTATTCTAAATCAGTTTCATGTTTGAGAGTGTTAGATATTTTTTAGTGACCTGAACTGTCGTCTCCTGATTGCTGTTGCTATGCACGCTGCATTTTTTTGATAAGCACTTCTTTGCACTTTTCTTACATTGGTTGTTGAATTAAATGAATAATTCCTTTGGATATAATGCGGAAGAATTATCATACATACTTTTATAAACCGTAAAATTAAAAATCCAGCTATTTCTGAAGAACCTACTAATTTTTAAAAGTTTATATTTGATTTCATGCATTTGGAGCATATGCGCGAACAGTTAGCTGCGTCATCTCTGAAATTGAATCGATATTTCTTATGTGCATTGAAACTATAGCTAATTTTCACTACTCCACAGACCAATCACTACGTAATCGTGTCGAACAGTTTTGGAATTTGAGAGGATTTCACTTGAAAGACTATGATGAAACTTTTTTTTATCGGAAATTCAATTTGCTGTAAAAATTAGTTCATTCATATTTTTTTCTACGATGGAAGGTTTTTAGTCCTAGTTTGTCTTTATAGATGCACATTTTGCAATAGCACTGAACTTGTGCTTTTTATATGAACTTGACTTTGATTGGTCAAATTTTTGGACCCTTTGTTGAGATTTAGAAGCATTTCTAAGGCAAATCATATCTAACTGCTCTTTTGAATTCATTTTAGCCAATGAAAATGTGTATTTACATAAATGGTATTTTTATTCATTTATTTTATGCAACTGAATTTCAACAAGGTAAACAGAGAGGCAAGTCCTCATGAAACATTCATAAAAGGCCAAAAAAAGTTCAAAACAAATTCAATTGATTTACATTATTGTTAGGCATGACTGATCTAAATACTGTTCGGTTATGCCTATGGAATTTATACTATTGTACTTTACTGGACAGCTAAAGTAGGTCCAATTTTTGTAGGGTACTAAACAAGCAAAAAAATAGGGAAAAAACTCAAATTACGCCTTGAAAGAATATAGAAAATATGCTTCATTGGAATTCAAGTTCTAAGTTTTTTCGTCATTGCCGTGATTAATCATGCATTTTCTCACATCATTTAAGCCTGATTCTGGTAATTTGCACGGTTTGAAGTTTATAATAGAGCTAGCTCTATATGGCTGACTGACCAGCCCATCTATGTCAATGTTCATAGATCATTCATTTCTTAAGCCAAAGAGCAGCCTTTTACGTGGCATGATGAGTATATGTAGTAAATGAATTTGCAATATTTGTCAGGTAGGCACATAGTTTTCTACGGTACCAAGTCCAGAAAAAACTGAACATTCCTAAGTTTTTTACAAGCTCTGTGTACAATTTTGTTCTTGAAAAGAACTTCAATTTAAAGTGGTGCTTGATGAAGGTAGCAGGAATATTCAATTTAGATTGTAGTTGGACATATTTACTTCATCGCCTTCATGCAATTTTTGAAGATATTGAATCGCACTAACTGTTCTCGTTAATGAGCCACTTTGAAGGGGGGGCATTCAATTTCCTGGCGAAGCTAATGGATGGGAAATATAAACGCAGAATATATTGTTTGGATCCTTTTTTTAGTTATGTTGGATTTTAGATCGGTTGTTTTTTATTTTCGATTTCCTTACCTGAGATGCTTGTAATATCTTCAAATATTCTGGAAGACTTCTTATTTTACGCATAACTGAACATTGGTATCTAGGCTTGTGTGATGCCAAAAATGAAGTTCATTAGACTTTGCAGCTTAGAAAGCTTATAAAACGTTAGAAAGACCATAAGCAGTGCAGACTACCTGGCGATAAGGATCTTTTAATCCCTGTTTTATCTTGTTGAGACACAACTTATTTCCAGTACTTGAGTATTAGTTGAGTACTAGTAAATAATCTGCAGAATTAGAACATGGGTTCGTGAACAACATCAGGGTATGTTAGAGTGAGCTGATGTTACACAGTTAGCTTGACAAATTATTGCATGTTACTTTATGAATATTGTACGCATTTATTTACTAAGCGTTTGTTCGATTTCCAGGTCGTTCATCTTTGAGCTAGATTTCGAAAGTGCATTGGATTCATATAGATTTGGGAACAAGAGCAAGTTCATTAATCATTCTAGCACTCACGCCAACTGTGTCTGCCAAGGTAAGCTGAGTCATGGAGATCAGCGTCTTGGCTTATTTGCTTTGAGAGATATAGCAAAGGGTGAAGAGTTGCTATTTGATTACGGAAAACGGTTCAGAGGGAAATTTAATGAGGATGACGAAAAGCCCGCCAAACAGTCCATTGGTGGTGCAGTGACCCGAAGTCGAGGGTCAAAGAGTAGCAGGAATGACAAGAGGAAAAGAAGAAAAAATTGAAAAAAAAGTTAATGAATAAATATATTTGAACTCTGATGCTGAATGAATCTCGCATTTATTAAAGCCCACTATCGGATAATCATGTAATCATATTTGTAATAGTGCACTAGAAAGCTAACTTTTTATGGATTTGATAAATTTTTAAGAACACAGCAAAATTAAAAAATTACTACCATTTCTTATTGGTCTTCAGAAGTGAATATGAACTTTCTTGGTCATTGAAGCCGTACAATACATGAGCAAGTCTGTAAGTTAAAGTGACATAATACGCATCTATTGAGTTATAGTTTATAAACTCTTGGTGATATAATCTACCAAATTTTCTTACCCCCTTTTCGTTTATTTTATAGAATTAAATGTTACTTTTGAAGTGTAGCCCAAATAATTTAAAAGCTGGTAAATCTTTGAATCCTCTATTTGTGAATGTTATTTATAATAAACCATATTTAATGATTCCTGCACCAGAGAACAAGGTAATAATTGAAAAACGTATAAACGTCTCACAAATAAGAATTTCCTTGCTATACAAAAAAATTCTTTTATTTTCATTTTAGCTAAAAAAATTTGTGTCCTCTTTCACATTGGTCCGAGCATAACTTCAATAAACTCAAATTCCAATGTTTGACTATTTGCAATATTTCCAATTCAAAATCAATCATGGTTTATCAATTTATTTTTCATCAGGAAGCTAATATGTCAAAAAAGGGCTCACATTGTAAATTAGCAGGAATTTTTTGCAATTTTTCTACAAATAAAATGCCATCAAATGCACCATATGATTAAATCTACAAATCGAACACGATGCAACTAAAAAAATGATCAATTACAAATAAAAATAGAATCTATAAAAGCAGTTACAATCATATACAATCAAAAAGTGTATTTTTTATTTATTCCATAAATTTCCCAGTTTGCTACACTAGCAAATTATTTCCAATGGAAATTACTTCAAGTATAAAACATGATTGAGCAACAAAAAGCAGAACTAGAAATAGGACAGTTTAAAATATCTTTGATATCATTCATATGATTTTAATATGAAATCATGTAAAAATGTATACGACTTGATTCACCATCTGCAACAAATGTAGCAAGACAATAGAATGAGTATAACAGGACATAGAACGAGACAGTAGAACACAGTAGTATTTATTATTGCATGTATTGCAAAGAGTGATCTTTGCAACCTTAAGCGACATTACAATAATTATACTTGCATATACGAGTATTACTCAGTTGGAACCAAGTCATCTGTCAGTATAGGTAGGAACAGGTCCCTACAATTCTCTAACACCATCATAAAAATTTTCATGATTTTTCAGCTCAATGTGCAATGTTTGATAATCCTATATTTCTATGTTATTTGCCATTTTGTTTATTTGCATACAAATCAGTTTAAGATCATTTGAATTTTATTTATATTTGTTGTTCACATAAAAATGGATTGAATAGCACCTGATTTTAATTGCTTATGCCACAATATATGTATGATCTAATATACTGCTTTTAAGTAATTAACTTGCTGAAATTTGTGAGTTCATAAATATAAATTTGCTTTGATTAGACTCTGCACATAATTGAATATCTTGATAAGCAAATATAAAACACTAATACTGGCCATAAATAAGTTTATTTATTATTCCTTTAGTCATCTAAAGATCTCCTAGATGCATTTGAAGTGTCCACTAAATTATTTTAATGCTGATGCAATAATGTAATTATTTAACATCATTTACTAATATACCGCAATGTAAAAAAATTTAAATTAAAAGATTTCATTTTTCAACAAAGGATGAGATACTCTTTGGATTTTTAAAATAAAATAAAATTATCATTTTGTTTCAGCTTGATTTCTTTACAATGTAGAAAAATTTTTAAGCTTGATATTTTTTTTCAAATAGTTACATTTACAGATAAATTGTTAATGTTCATTTTTTAAGCATGAAATAGTGTCATATAACTAAAGGGTGAACTCAGAATGATTGGTAAAAATCACGAAGCATCATTCAATACTTTTTACCCTATATATAAAATTTGACTAGCTGGTAGTTTTTTATTGATTTGTTCAGCATTTTTTAATCTAAAACTGGGTGAGAACCAACACCAAGTTGTAGACTTATTATCCTATAAAGATTGTGTTTGATGGGCATATCTTGAGCTTAATACTCATGCTGTAACTGTTCATTTTGTGCCAGTAATAAAGTTGATGTTTTAGTTGAGACTTTTTGCCAATTTATTGGATAAAACATGCATTGAAGAGAAAAAAATTAAGAACTGAAAAATATCAAAAATTCGCTCATTAAAATGTAACACAATGGCAATATACAAGAAACATTAAAGTAAATATACCAGTAGTATTAAAACTGCAAGTAGCGCTAAGCTGTTTTACTTGCAATGGAACTTAATAGTCTTCGAAATATACCATACTTGATAGATAAATCAAGTTTTTGAGTTTATAGACTTGGCAGCATTGAAATAAGCATTATCTAACAAATTGCAAAGTAATAAGGCTCACTGAATATTTCTCCATTTGGAGCTTTTCCAGTTCATAGTTTTGTTAAAAAACATTTTTCTTGTATAAATATAGTACTTTGTCTGATGAGGTAGTTTTTTTAATTCTTTTACACTACCCAAAACATAGCCAGCAAATATTTATAACCTACTTTAAAATAAAACAATGAAAAATAAAATAATACATGATGTTCAAGCAAACTGGTCAATAGATAAGATGCATTGTATTATTTGGACTGAAAAAATACAATAATTTGCTTATTTTGGTGTATGGGGTGACACCCAAAAAAAGAGAAAATTTAGTGCACATGCGTGACTAAAAATATGCTTACTTCCAACATGAAGAAATGACTTTAAGCAATACTTGACAAGTGAATTTTAGTGTGCAAATAGAAAATTTTTTGGTTTAGAAATTAAAAGATTTTTGTTAAGTTTATAAAGGAATTTAAAAAGTGGAGCTATTGAATTTAGGTTGTGGTTCTTCAATTTGTGAAGAAATATTTTAATCTGTAACAGAAATATGGGTGCATGTGTTAAGATACCGTTAGGGTTGCTGCATCTAATAAAGGCTAAAATTGGTTAAACATGATTGTTTAAAATGTCAAGTCATTGTTGAACTTCAGCAACAGTCTGCGGTAAGTTATTATTAAACTTCAACAAAAGTTAAGACGAGTCATCATTTTGAACTGTAAAACATACTGATTAGAAGATTTACTTCTGATCACACAAGTAGCTTCAGTGGTCCTGCAATTCAGTCTTGCAAATATACTATATGTTAATGTTCCTGTCTGTCAGGATCTAATATGTTCCGCCGTGTCATCCATGTATGTATTTCTGTCTGTATATGATTCTTTCAGGGAGTTGTGGTTATACAATCCAATTTGAATTGTATGCGTGTGGAATAAGTTGTAGAATGTTGACAAGATTTGCTCTTGTCAACACAGGCAATAAGATAAATGATATAGTAGTATGCATGTAGTACTCCGTGCTTTGTATTTTCTGATTTCTTGTATTATACGTATATACAACTCATTGGTCTTGACACTGTACTGTTTTGTTTTTGTCCAGTCTTTGTTTTGTCTTGTCTGCAACTAGATCTGGGAGTTGAATCTGTTGAGCTATTTGCTGAGACTAACAGATACTAGTAAAAAATAAAGAAGGTACTTCATTGCTGTACAAACTAAGAACCAGAAAAAGACAGATATACCTGCAATGGCTTTGGAAATGAACAACTTTTCAACTCTTTGAAGTGAGCAGCTGCATAGGATCTACATACTTTGAAATTGTACTGCAGTCTTCCACCAAAATTAGCACCATGGTGTTATATTTGCATTTTTACAAAATATGATAACATCTAGTTTATAGCAAAATTTGAATTTGGCACCACTTTAGCTATAACACCATGGTGCCACTTTCAAGTTTCTACTAAGTATGAAATTTCTAATGGCAATAACAAATTTCAATTATAACACCACTCTACTATAGATATATAGCCTATATTCAGTCTTAACAAAAAATGCACTATTTTTTAAATATCAGCATTCAAGCTGTCAGCAAGAGAGCGTTGTAGTCTATTAGTTGTGCTAGTATAATATTCTGCACAGTATCAGATATGGTAAAAGTACAATTTGCTTCTACATTCTCAACTTAAAACTTCCAATTTTCCTTCACAGAAGATACATGTATCTATTTTTCCTCCGTGAATTTTTTCCTGCTGTAATTTTTTAAAAGTATTCATTGTCAGCATTACCACTAATATCAGTTGTTACTATCATAGTTATTTTTTCAATAAAAGCACTTGTAGAGGCTTGCTACATTGGATGCAGGAAAATGCCAGTTCAGTAACCCATGTGACTCTTCTAGTTCATACCATTTTGCATTAACAGTCTAAGTAAAATTCATATCAAGTAGTAATACCAAAGTCTGGTTAAAATAAAATTTTTAAAGAAAATGGCAATTGTTAGCATCAAACTTTCCTTCAGGAATCAATCCACATGTAGCAAATATATATATAACACTATCAATAGATTTTGTGTTTATCCAGTCAGTAACCCATTCCAAGATCAAACTGCACTCCGGTATTTTTAATTTGTCAGTTGTTGTTTGGAAAGATGGACCTTCCAATGCACCCAATTTAACTGTTATAACAGGTTGGGTAAGAACTTTTACAGCTTTAATTTATTGTGCCACCAAAAAGTCAAAGTATATTGGGGAGATTAAGAGGTACGATGACAATGAATATGTTATACTTCTTAAGTTTTTTTCAATTCTGTAGATTTATGTGCGGGCCATAAGAATTGAAGATGTAAAGAACTGGCTTTCTGAAAAATGTAGTTTTTTTTGGCTAATTATAGTGTTCTTATTTATTTGAAGTAAAATAATGTTAGGATCAGCTATCAGCATGTTTGGTTCAAAGACTTTTTGGCTTTGTAAAATAGTTGTGTATGACTGGTAACAAAACGATGCATTGTATTGTCAAGATTCACCCTTGGCAACACAAGTTAGCACTTGATAATATAAATATTTCTGTGTTTTCTAGTTTTCTGGTTTCCTTTTCTTAAGCGGAATGCAGTTATTGACATAACCTAACAAATATCTTTATTCTACATACCACCTTTGTTAACATCAACAAGTACATCTTTGTGTACGGTTGGCTATCTTTTTAACTCAAAAAATAAATTATGAGGCTGCGTAAATTTTCTATTGCCAGTAATAGAAAACACTGCAGTGATGCACTTATGAGATGTCCCTTCTTTTTCATTAGTATTTCACAATTACTTTTTGTAGTAACAGTATATTTGGGTTTATTCTTAAATTAACATGAAACCTATTTTATACTGATAATGTTCTTCACTTTAATTCCATGCTAGTCTAGTAATTGATGAACTGATTGAGTAAATCTTCAGCAAATATTATTGGTACTGACCGATAGAAAGTGACATGAAGTTTGTCTTTAAAGCACAAGATTTTTACATATTTTAAATACTACAATTTAGCCAGATGATGCTATAAATTCTGCATCTTTATCTACAGTACCTTCCAGTTTAGTTCTTTGAAATAGATCAAGTGCTTTCTGCTGAATGTGTTGATCCTTAACCCCGAGGCCCTCTATATTCTTTTCATTTAATAAACTATGTAATACATAGTTTATTAAATCTGAAAGTTTTGAGTTTCTTTCTTCACCATGTAATTGCCAGAATTTGTAAGTTCCAACTTCACTCTTTTAGTGCAACTTCAAGTTCATTCTTTTTTGATTTATTCATAAAGAGTTTCTTTGTTAATGCCATATTCCTTTGCAATTGATGGAAGCCCTTTACCAGAAATTCCCTTCTCATATGTTCTAGTTACATCTAATTCTACTATAATGGTGTAACTCTAGTTTTAGCATCATTTAACACTGTGTAGCACTTGACAATGATATCTATTCAAACGTGCGTTTGACCTCAAACAAATAATTTGCGAATATTCTTCAAATATAACATTAAAACGTATTTTCGGTGGAAGACTATAGTCTAAAGAAGAGCATAGAGCAATAAATTTGATTGGTCTGAAATTTTATATTCAAAAGTTATTGGTTAAAAAATTTACCTCGTTTCCTTTGATTTTCTCATCATATCGTTATCAGATCTGGGAGTTGACATGGGTTATCAGTTTACCTTACTTTTCAGGCTCATCGCAACAGCGCTTTTGTTGCCTTTTAATTTTGGTTTCATCCATTCATGTAATCCAATAGTTTCTCACTGCATTATGGAAAGAATGACAACAGTTATGATGGCAAAAAAGAAACAAGTATCTAGAGGCAAACCGAGACCCAAAGGTGTTGCTTTAGACGTAGATTCCAACTTAGCGATAACACCAGGAGTTTCTAGCGAAACTCTCAGCACGTCATCCTTAAAACAAATGAAATTGAAGAATGCAGGAAAAATTGAAGACACGATGGAAAGTCTAGAACCAAGCACATTAGATGAAACTTCTGAAAAAAATGTAACAATCACATTTTCTAAGGTACCCGAACATATTGACGATATTCCTGATAAAGTTCCGCGTTTGGTTGTGCTCGATCTTGATGCCACTTGCTGGTACGCTTCATATGAGTTATTAAAAAATCTCACTCTAAACACCGATGGCTTAGGTATTTAATTTATTGAACAGACATAAAATGGATAAAATCAGATAAATAATATGGATTGTTTTTCACAAAATTTATGGCTTCTAAGTCATTGGCAATTATGATTTTAATAATTGATATCTATACAAGCTTTCATTTAGAGCTTCATTTCAATTTATTCCTACGCAAACATAAAAAAAATTCTTCTATAGCTTTATATTTATGGATTTTTTTAATGTCATCAGCTTTGAAAACCATATGTAATGAATATAGACAATGATTAGCATTTTTAACAATTGGCTCTTAGTGATTGCTAAGCATTAAAATATCTATATCAATTGTCACATCACTTTTAGGCTACCAGAAATGTTTGAATTAGATGGTGCTCCATTTCGTGTTTCTGCTGGAAGGGTCTTGGATAGGAGCAACACCGAAGTTTCTCTATTGCCTGACGTGAAAAGCATTTTAGAGGAACTATACAATAATCCAATTTTTTCGTCCACTCGAATTGCATGTGCAAGCCGAACGAGCCAGGGAAGGTAAAGCAGGAATTGAAATTTGCCTTTCCTCGATAACAATTTGTTTGTAAATTCTAATCACCACTCCTATAACTCAAATTTGATTTCATTTGAACTTGTTAACTTTTAGTTTTAATAAAGTATGTATGTATTCAATCGATGGAACACTGTCATACTTGAAAAATATTTGTTTGAATTTAAATAGTGCACACTAGTATTTATATTAAAATTAATGCTATACCTCTATAAAATGCGATTAAAGCAAAAAAATAAGAATATAATGCGCTGGAGATCTATAACTGAATGGCACGTCTAATGAGGGCTTTTTTAAATATTATTTTAAAAAATTTATTGAGGATAATTTTATTGATATCCTTAATGGTCAATATTGTGAAATCTATTACATATATATGCACATACGTACATCATTATATCAGTAAAGCAAGCATAAACAAATGTAAATATTTTTTCAGCTGGTCTCAGGAAGTGATGAAAAAACTTGTGGTCTTTGATGGACTCTTTCTCTCAGAACTGTTTGATTTTATTGAAATCAATTCGACCAGAAACAAGCAAGTTCATTTCGAGAATCTGTTTACTGCCTCCAAGGTCCCATATGATCAGGTCAGAAATTTCACATCATTGCATGCAGTGCTCGTATTATATAGGGTTCATAGTTATTTACGTCCTACAAATTTCAATTTAATTGGTACTTTTTTTGCTATTTGTTCACTTCATGTAATTCGAATTGTATGGTCTCGTATTTGAATACGGCAACCCAACATTTACTCGAATCCATACAGTGATACTTGATTTTCAATTAAAGGTTTCAATTTGTGCCCTAGTGTCCCGTTGAATCTTGATAATGCTACATGATAAGTTAAATTATAATTTATAGTTAACTTATGATTTTCTACAGAATTTCTGTACCCTTGTTATTTTATATACAAATTATTTAGTTGCTAGTATTTAAGGAAGTGTGAAAATAACTTGATTTCTCAGTGTCTAAATTTTCTTGTGGGGTTTTGCTTTAGAGGAATTTTTGTTTATAACTAATTGCATTTTGGAGGGATAGGTCAATCATACAATGCTCCACACATATATTTTTACTGTGCTTTTATTTAATGTGTTTCATTTTTTGTTGCCCTTCTTATAGATGCTGTTTTTCGATGACACTCTTCAAAATGTAAAGGACGTTTCCGAGCTTGGCGTTACCAGCATTCACTGTCCACAAGGATTAGATAAAAAGGTAATAAACTACTATTTTCTTTTATTCAGTTTAACTATTTTTTTTATTTATTTGAACAACTTTTTTTGGATCACAACCGAGCTCGGGTACTAAGTTAAGTTGGATAAACTTTATATGATGTTCTTTTCACTGAATTCCAAGCCTAAAAGAGGGTAATAATACATTTCAGAGTGTTTAGTTTTTTTCTTAACCCAATAAGATTAAAAAGTGCAGCAAAACTAAATAAAATAAAATCTGAAAAGTTAAAATTTGACATAAGAGGTAATAATGTGATTTCGTGTCCTTTCATATTTGCATATATTCATAAAATGATTGACAAAAATGGTTTTTTTAATTTTTCTAATTCATAGTCATGTGTGCTACAATTTTTGTTTTAAAATAGACCTACGAAAGTCACTAGAAAAAATTAGTAAATCGTTGGTGTTCAAGACTCATATCTATATATGAACCACCGTGGTGATAAATCAATCAGAATTTGAATGATTCAAAGTTGAAATTTTGTCCATATTTCATATGGTTACACATCATTTCATCGCATCTGGTGTAAAATTACAATTATAGATTGTTACATTAGTTAAAAAGTTATGCTATTATTCTATAGAGCTAATGCATACTCTTTTTTCTCAGATTTGGCGATATGGATTACAAGTGTACGATGCTGCAAAATAGATGGTAGATTTGATTTATATTGTATACACAAAACAGACAATTTATCATGCCTCATTATTACATGCAGAACATTGTATGCAAACTTCAATTATTAGGGGAGGGAAGCAATCTCTCGCTGTATAAGTTTGATATCAGACTTAACACATCTTATCCTATCAAATTGTATCCTAACATTGTGAGAAATGTGTTTAGCTAGGTTGCTTTTCGATAGCATCTTTACCAAAGTTCCCCCATAAATGTTTGTTGGTGATATGATTTTGAAAAGTAGTTTTATCAATTACTGTTTTGCTCATTACTTTTTTAGATATTTCATATTGCTATCGGTAAATATTAAAATAATTCCTAACGAAGTTTTTTTATAGTTGTATAATTACAAATTCCTTATAATGTAATGTAAAAGGAATGAAATCATATATTGAGTGAGTGATTTTATCAGAAAATCTTCATCCACACAATCAAAGGTTAAAGGTATCTATGATTCGTTGTAAAACAAGTTTTAAGGATTTCTAGCTGTAGCATAGAGGAAAATGATATGTACATTAAAAAGCAAAACTAAGAATTCAACAAATTTATTATACCTAGTTATCTAAATTTTTATCAATAAGACGACAGGAAAACAATGTAATATAAATAGTACATAATGATTTGTAAATAAAAGAGTACTTCTTCAGGCAGTAACTGTTATACAATTCAAAATATCCTATATTCTGAATATTTTACTTTGCATTCATATATTGAACCATAGTAAGAAATACGTACCTCATTCCATAAAGTTTTGATTAAAAATGTAGATCTACAAGAAGAAAAAGCCATGGAAAGTTTAGAGTGGAATATACAAAGTACTTCATTATAAAAGGACATGAATATGAACGAGTCAAAACCAAAACTGCAATCACAATAGTAAGCGTTAAACAAAATTCTACTCATACTGTAGGCAGCTCTCCCTCAACAAAAAACGCACATGCATACGTTTGACTTTCTAAAATACGATTCTATGCACATATACATCTACACCAATGCTGTTGATGTTCGTATATTTGATCAAACACGTGCATGTATTTTAAATGAATGAGGGACGAGCGCTTTAGAAACCTAATTTCCCCTGTTTGGCCTCGAGCTGCTGGTGTTTTCGAGTGCGTCTATGCTTGTCTTCGAATTCTCGCAATTCCATTTCAAATTCCGATACTCGAATTTCAAATTCGGCTTTCATTTTCTGTTTTTTTCGTTCAAATTCTTCGCAATCTTTTCGAAATTTATCTTGTTGCCTCCGATTTTCCTGCAAAAAAGTAGATCAGTGGTTCAAACAAAATAATAGCAAATTTATTAAAAAAACTGGAAAATATAATCTCTACAAGAAGAGTATAACAGATGTGTACATAAACGTTGAGCTTCCATGTATTATTTCTACTGGTACAGAGCTTTCAGAATCATCAAGCAGGGTAACCAAGTGGAAAAATACAGTCTAGGAAATATAGTGCCTAATTTATCTGTCAACGTAATGATTTTTTTCATGGAGCATAGGATGTGACGTGCCATGTTCCGATATTTCACAATTAGAGAGATTTGATGATTTGCCTCTTGTTAATGTATGAAAATATAAGTTATAAATAGTGAGGGTTACTTCCCTTCATACTTGCCTTTTCGTTTCCAGCTTCGCCAATGAAGAAATCGTTGAAAAGACATTTTTTGAGTCTACAAATTTGTAACAAGCCTAACAGAATGTAATTTAATCAATGTGCCAACTTACAATATAAATGACTGAGCCAATTCATTGGTTAGCATTCCGTGGTGCTAGGTCCAAAACATGAGATCTATAATAAACTTTTGAAATAACAAATTCTCATCTAACGAAATTCACTTATAACAATGGACTGAAAAATCATCTTGTATCCAAGTTCAGCTTCAGATTTTCGGATGCACTTAAACTATTCGGAGATTCCAACATATTCGTTACATCCAAATTTTACTTTATATATTCTAGAAGTCTTATGCAAAGACAAATTTCTATAATGTAGAATAATGTGACCCACCTCTTGACATTCTTCAAAGGCTTTCATGAGATTCGTTTGCCTGGACTCGTACGCTTTTTGTGCCTGTCTCAATCTCTTGCAATATATCTCTTTCTCCTTAGTGAAATCTTCATCGTGATCAAAGTCATCCGAATCAGAAGACTCTGAGCTAAATTCTGCTATGCAGTGCTCTATCCCATCCATATCCCAATACGATTCATTTTCGTCATGCGCAGGAACAACTTGTGGGTCACATAGGGGGTCCACTATAGGTTTCAAGTCGCTTGAACTCCTCAAATTTTCTTGGCTTAAATGTGGCAGTTGCTCCTCGTCAACAAAAGAAAGCAATAAATTGCCATTTTCATTACCAGGAAAGGAGGGCTCATTCAAGATTTGATCTTCTTGTGACTGTTGGGATAAATTCTCAATCACCTGCCTAATTCGGTCTGATTCGTACTCTGGAATGCCTAAATCACGCACCATTTCGGCTGCCACATCTCTCGCCCTATCCGTTTCGAGGTTAAAATCAAACTCAATTTCTTGGAGTAAACCCTCCATGGAAGCATGCATGACAAGCCTCAATGTGTTGTGTGTAGACTGCACTTGAGTTGGCACTACACTGACATTTTCAGTGTGGTTATTATCCCTTTCAGCAGTTTCAACTGACACAGATTGTAAGTTTGAACTTATCGCACGAGTACCAATAGTGTACAAACCCGCATCCGTAGAAGCCAATTGATGGAATGTAGGCATGTCATTGGGCATAGATTTGAAAAAAGTCTGGCCATTGCATGTAGAAATATCAGAGAAAATTCTGAAATCTTCTTCACTGCGTTCTACCCGACCATCCGGCAATAGCAGCTGACGCATGCATGTTTCGCTATTTGGCATTGATGCCATATCAAAGTCATCATTTACGCTCTGGATATTAGGCTCAAAACAAAATGGACCAAAGATACTCTGCCCTTTTAGCATTTCATCAGGAGAAAGAGGGGATTCTAATGAGGGTGAGACTAGGGCAGAACTGCAGTAGACAATATGAGGTAAAATAGCTGCAGGTGTTCCTACACTTGCCCTATCTTCAGCCTACATATATTTTATGGATTATGTACCAGAATATGTAGATACATTTTCAACGCAGTAGTTTGACCTTGATATATAAAACTGATTTTCTCAATATCAAGTGTAAGTAAAAGAATGGAAAGAAGAGCTATATGTTCATAACACATAAAAATTATACTTTATGGTGTAACATCTCTTTTGCATCAGCATGAGCATGATAGAGAAGTAATAAGCTGCCGTTAAGTACACAAAAGTTAAAAAAAATAATAAAAAGGCTAAACATGTGTACATCCTGGAAATAATGAAAAAGTACTGCACAATTATAAAACGTTATCATGACTTCAGAAATTTTTCTCGAAAATTCTATCTTCTGAGATAGAAAAAAATTGGTATACTAAATACAGCTGAAATTATTAACATAAATTTTAGAGAAAATTTGATTTCAATGACTTACATCGTTGGTTGAAAGCCCGGAATTTATACAACTGCAACTGCGCGTTCCAAATGATAATGCAGCCTCGTCACCTAGCTAAGTTCATAGCATAATAAAATGGAATTTTAATTGAGATTATACGATAGCCAAGAGATTAATACGAATTCATAAAAACAACAATGCTAAGGGAACTATGCTTTGTCAATCCATTTTTCAGTTAAGTTTGAATTCAAACTAAAAAGGTACAAAAAATTTAAGAAAGTATTTGAATAACAACCTCAATATTCAAGAAAATTTTTCGACTTGTAACCTTTTATTGAAGTTTAAAAAACTGAAAATTAATGTCATAGCAATGCACCATAAGTGTGAAGAGATTTGACACAGAGCCAAGCATTAAATTGGCATTAAAACTATTTGAGCTGTTAACCTATAAAGTAAACAAACTCTACTTAAAATACTTGACATTTTCAAATTAAAAAGGCACGAAGAGCATAACTCTTGATTTAAGTGATCAGCTTACATTCTAAATAGACCATTTTACATTTATTATTGAAATCTTGAAAAATAAAGGCAGTGTCAAGCAATGGGAATCCTAGAAATAATTGAAATTACCTCTGTAGTTTTCACTTCAGATATTGATATGCACTCTTTAGGGCCCGCTGGAACCAAGTTGTCCCCTACTCTTGCCAAACTAGGCAAAGGTCCTATAACAACTTCCTCATTATCCTCATCTTCCCTTGCATCAGCCAAAAATGGATGTTCTAGAAGTTTAGTTGCACTAGGCCGATTTCTGGGATCGAAATCTATACATAGCTTTATGAATTCAACTGCACTTTGAAGTCGAATACAAAGCAACCCAGCTGGGACAATGCCTTGAGTTACTTTTTTGTATATCTGGATAGTACAAGAGAGGATGGAAAATCATTTTTGAATATATGATGTGAATTCAATTAAATTTTTTTTGCATTCAAATGTAGCATCTAACTTGCCTATAAAATTACGTGGTAACGAGAATGCTCTAAAAATAAAAAGTGATATACTCTATTGAATAGGAATTCAAAACATGCCCAAGTTTACGAAGAAATCATTTGAAATACATTATTTACAGTACGAACGCACGGAGGTGAAGTGAGGAATGCCTATGACACTGTAATCCTATTTCCAAAGAAAATTTTGCAGCAAAGTATGTAACTTTAAAGTACATACAAAATTTAAGTAAAAAAGTAAGATTAAAGAGTGCATTGAAAATAACATGAATTTTTTTAACACATGGTACATTATGAAAAATTAATATAATTCAAAACACTTCGTACCTGAGCCGCATTGGCGCATTCACTATATGGTCTCTCTTTGGTGATCATTTCCAACATACACATCCCAAATGCATAGATATCAACCTAGGTTGTAAAAAAATCATGAACTACTTATAGTTAAGTTTATTTAAAATTTAGTAATTTAAACGACTTAAAAAATGAAGAAAATTAAGTTTAATGGAGCAAGAGCATTATAAATTATTTTATTTTACTTTTAAGACTATTTAAATGATCGGTTTTCCAAACATTTCATGTTCAAAATACTATAATAAGCAAACTGGCCATTAGTTGAATCCATTACATAATTATGTTATGATCGTCTGGAAGCTTAAACTAATGCTGCATCAGGTAAAGCTTCAAAACAGGTGCCTGAGATAATAGTCTCATTTAATGTAAGAAAAAATTAAACAGGTAGGCATCAAATTTATGGATAATACTCAAATTTCGTGGTGAACTGCCGTTTCTCATTTTTTTGTATTTGACGTTTGATGAAAGCAACGTATCAGAGGGGTTAAATATGAACAGATGGATTCAAACAGCTTACTAATATATATATATATATATATATATATCTAAAAGCCATAAAAATATTTATTTTAATAGCTACATTGTACAAATATGTTGAGCTTTTCATCAAAAGCATGTTATTACAACCTTCTCATTATATGACTCGTCATATAGCTCCGGCGCCATAAATTCAGGCGTACCCAGGACACTCATGTTTTTGTCCGTACAAGCGCAGCTAGTGCTAAGACCCAAGTCTCCAATTCTTATATCACCAGTATGGCCATTAATAAAAATGTTATCACATTTGAGGTCACGGTGAATGATCGGCGTATCGCGAGTATGTAGGTACTCTAATCCTCTTAAGATTTGCCTTGCCCAGCGCTTGATGACTTTCCATCTAATTACCTCAACCTTATTGATGAAATCTTTCAAGGAGCCATTGACGACAATTTCTGTCACAAATATAACCTGCTCCTTTTCACGATTAACCCAACTTCCATGGAATTGTACAAGATTCTTATGCTCTAGATTCTGCAAAAGACGAACCTCGTTCATTATTCTTTTCTTTTCTTCTTTTGGTAGAACAGTGATATTGACAGTATTCCACGCCACTTCGATTCCTTCAGAAGTATCGTATGCACGATAAACATCCTTATATTGCCCAGATCCAAGTTTTTCTTGAAATCTTATATATCTTCCTTGCGGAGAAATTTCAGCATGTGTGCGTTTCGAATGTTCATTAGTTAATGCTACCATTGGATTAGGATCAATGCAAGGCCGTGGTTCCGACTCGCATGTTGAATGGGGCAATATGTCTGCATAACTAATATCTTGTGCAATGTCTTGCGACGTGGGACTAGCGGAAATATCTGAGGAACTCGGATCAATTTCAGCCATAGTGGTTGAGCGTCACTTTGGAGACTGTTCAAGATTTGAAATTGGTTGAAGAAAAAATTTTAATTTTGGTGTCAATCATTTTCATGTTCTTTTGAATCTTCAATCCTCTTTAATTAGCAATGGAATTTTTTTTATAATTCTAAAAACTTTATCAATCAATAAAAGGAGCAAAACAGAAAAATTTCCATTTATGTATCATATCATATTATGCTTAAACATGTCATTTTAATCATTCTTGAACTTTTTAGTGAACAAAGTAATTGTTTACAGTTGAAATACTTCTGAGATACATGCTTTCAAAATTATCTTTGTCAACATTTTCTGAGCAGAAATTTCTAAATATGGCTTCAAATTTATCAATGCCAGAGTCATCATCATTGCAATCATTGTATATTTCATTAAAGTTTGCAGAAGCCACATACCTGAATTGCTACTGATGCATAGTTGCTTCTGAACTTTGTCGGGTCCTAACCGATTCCGAAGTTTGGAATGAATAAATGCCATTTTCAAATAAACTATGCATTGCAGATACATTTGATACTGATAATGCATAAACAGATCTTGTAATATGTTTTAATGTAGGACATGATTCTGTACAGCATATAAAAATCTAGAATGGTTTGCTTCTCATTATCTAGTTGTCTAAGTCGGAAACTCTTTTAAAATGCATGCTGATTTTTAGCCCATAATGCATAGCTTCAATACTCTTTGTTGGTTAGCTCTTCTTAATGCTCATCATAAGTTTGATTTTGAACAAATATAAATTTTCTGACATGCTTTTCAAGTATGATACAAAAATCATTCTCTATTTAGACTTTTTTTAAAACATAGTGGGCTTTAGTAAAAATATAATTTCATTTGCATTGTCATACTTGAACTACCATCCAGACTTAGCTAACTTTCTAATGCATTTTTTGTCATTTGAAAAGTAAAGCATATCTTAAATTGTGCTTTGCAGCTCATCCTAGTCTTTGTATACCACTGAAAGTTTAATCTCATCTCATTGGAACTTGAGTAACAATTGATCGATTGTGTCCAGAAAAATAGTTTTTTGACTGTATCATGGAAATCATCTTGGTCCATAAAGTATTTGTAGCCTTTGCCATCTTTGTGAATGGTCGGTTTTAGCGCCTGAAATGAGTTCACAGTCATTGATAACAGTGCCTATTTTCCAGTCTGTATCTAGAATTGATTTTATGCAAGCGTGTACTACTGTTAGGACATAACCAATTATAGCCGCACGTACATAACTGATACATATATCCTCTATATTGACAATTCCTAAAGATTTGTACTCTAGATTCAAGTGCATACATACTATACTGTAGTTTGATTAATGTTGTCAGGATATCTGCCCTGTCCCCAGATACTAGGACCCCTACAGCCCCTCTACCTCTTAAGAGTTGATGGTTAAACTGTACAAAAATTGATTAGTAGCACTAAGGTCTTGGGTGCAAATCTTGATGCTTCCAAATATTATCATACTAATGTTAGGAATGGAACCTAACCATATCGGCCGATATCTAAACTAACTAAACAACTCGATATACCGCTCATACAAAAG
>JAULBW010000567.1:784-30521 GCA_032358265.1 Vaucheria bursata | reverse complement strand
CGGCAATAGCCACGTCTTCAAATATTTTTTCGCCATTAGAACCTGGTTGTATCGAGAATTGAATTAAACGCTCTACCATTACACAGCGGAACACTAATGCACCTACCGACGTATAATTGGCAGAGGCAGTAATATTAACCGTCACAATGATCGCACTCATGGTCGAGTTCCATTCGTGTTTCATGTCAATTGAAAAGGCTGCGGTGTTTGATTGCGCACTGGCAATAACCGCATCGCTGATGTAGGCAGGATGATCAGAAGCCGCACCAAATACCCATTGATGTTGCCCATCCATCACGCCTTGCGGGGCTGAATTAATACCGCTAGATTGAGCAGCAGCACTGGTGTTTTGCGAGATATACCCATATCCGCCACCTGCTGTTGAACGGTAACGCCAATTGATATCGTTTTTGTTGGTTTGGTATAAAGACCATGTATTGCTTGGTGCACTTGGAATTGGTACTTGCCATTTAATTGGAATGACTTTAGTTGCGTTTACTGGCGATAATAGAATTTTGTTTAAGCCTGGGTTTGTTGACGCACAAGGTGGGCAGGTTTCACCAGTAAATTCTTCATACAAACTCATGCGTGGCGTTTGCGCCGAAACACCGAGTGCAAAAAATACGGAAAGCGAAAGTAAAATTTTTTTCATGAGGGGTAATAGTTGATTGTCTAACAAATATACAATAGAATTTCAATTGTTATTTTTCGGCAAAATGTTAAAAGCGAAAATCGCAAAACCGTGATAATTGCGTACTTTTGTGGCCTTTATGCTACTGAACAAGGCGCCTGGCGGGATGTTCGATCACAAATTGAGCTCGCTTGATCTCACGCAGAACCTCTGGTTACGAGGTTTGAACGGATCCGCTGTGTCCTTTGTGGCCGCTTCGGTTTACAGCACTCACAAAAAAAACCTCCTCCTTATTGCTTCTGATAAAGAGAAGGCTGCTTACCTACAAAATGATTTAGCAGCACTTTTGCCTGGCGTAAAATGCCTCTTTTTTCCGGAAAGTTATCGTCAGCCTTATCAAGAAGAAAAAACGACTAACGCCAATATTCAAGAGCGCGCAGAAGTGTTGAGTAACCTCTCACGCGATCGCTTTCACGGCATCGTGGTTACCTACCCAAATGCCATGAGCGAGAAAGTAACGCTCAAAAAACAATTGCATCAAAATACCTTACAAATTCGTAAGGGCGAAAAATTATCGCTCGATTTTATTTCAGAATTCCTGACCTCGTTTCGTTTTGAGCAAGTCGATTTTGTGTTCGAACCGGGCCAGTATAGTATTCGCGGGGGAATTGTAGACGTATACTCGTTTGCAAATGAATCGCCGTATCGTATTGAACTGTTCGGAAATGACGTAGACGCCATTCGCACCTTCGATCCTTCCTCCCAATTATCAAACGGCGTGTTTGATTTTGTGACCATCATTCCAAACATTAACTCCAGTGTGTTCAGCGAAGAACGCGCCATGTTGTTTCAATATTTTGATGCAGAAGATACGCTCGTGTTTATTGAAGATGCTGCCTACGCGGCAGACATCGTTCAAAAAAAATATGATAATGCGGTAAAAGCATTCGATCAACACAAAGGGGAAGTGAAACAAATGAGTCCTGCCATTCTCTACGGCGGTGAGGATGAGTTTTTAGATCATCTCACCAAATACATTTGTATCGAATTCGGCATCACCAAATCTCTGTCAAGCCGCGAAATGAGCTTTGAACAGCGACCGCAACCCGCCTTCCATAAAAACTTTGATTTGCTCATTGCCAATCTCAAAGAAAACAAAGGCCGTGGTTACGAAAATTATTTCCTAACGGATAATGCTCGCCAAGCCGATCGATTAATTTCCATTTTTAATGATCTCTTAGCAAAAGAACACCGCACTTATGATTCCCTCATTCAACACGTCAACCTAAATGTGCACGAGGGATTTATTGATGAGGATATTAAAGTGGCCGTGTATACCGATCACCAGATCTTTGAACTCTACCACCGCTTCCGCTTAAAAGAAGCCAAATTAAAGAATGCAGAGGCCTTTACCATCAAAGAACTCCTCATGCTCAATCCCGGTGACTATGTCACTCACATTGATCATGGCATCGGTAGATTTGCAGGTCTTCAAAAGCTATTCATCAACGGTAAAGAACAAGAGAGCGTTAAATTATTGTTTCGCGATAACGATGTGTTATACGTGAGCATTCACAGTTTACACCGCATTAGTAAATACAGTGGTAAAGACGGGCAGGTGCCGCGCATCGATAAGCTCGGAAGTACGACTTGGCAAACACTTAAAAATAAAACCAAAAAGAATGTCAAAGAACTGGCTTATGACTTAATTAAGTTGTATGCCGAACGCAAATCAAAACCCGGACATCCGTTTCCGAAAGACAATTATTTACAATACGAATTAGAAGCGTCCTTCATTTATGAAGATACACCCGATCAGGTAAAAGTAACGCGTGATGTAAAGCGCGATATGGAAAAACCGCACCCTATGGACCGCTTGGTGTGTGGCGATGTTGGATTCGGAAAAACAGAAATTGCCATCCGCGCGGCATTTAAAGCGGTGTGTGATAGTAAACAAGTCGCTGTATTAGTACCCACAACTATTTTAGCTTACCAACATTATAAAACGTTTAAAGATCGCTTGAGGGATTTACCATGTAATGTTGAATACGTCAATCGTTTTCGTTCTGCCAAAGAAACTAAAGAAATTTTAAAACGCTTGGCAGAAGGCAAAGTGGATATTCTTGTCGGCACGCATAAATTAGTGAGTAAGGAAGTCAAGTTTAAAGACCTTGGTTTGTTGATCATTGATGAGGAGCAAAAATTCGGCGTAGGTGTAAAAGATAAACTCAAAACGATTAAGAGTAATGTGGATACCTTGACGCTGACGGCCACACCAATTCCACGTACCTTACAATTCAGTTTAATGGGCGCCCGCGATTTAAGTGCTATTTCAACGCCGCCCCCAAATCGTTTTCCGGTGCAAACTGAATTATACACGTTTAATGAAGAAGTGATTCGTGATGCCATTACACACGAATTGAGTCGCGGTGGCCAAGTGTTTTTTGTACACAATAAAGTGCAAAACATTATGGACATTGCCGGCATTCTTCAACGCTTGGTGCCCGACGCCCGCATTGCCATTGGGCACGGACAGATGCCAGGCGAGAAATTAGAAGATGTGATGCTCGGTTTTATGGAGGGTGATTACGATATTTTAGTAGCCACTACCATCATTGAAAGTGGTTTGGATATCAGCAATGCCAATACCATCATTATTAACGATGCACAAAATTTTGGTCTCAGTGATTTGCACCAAATGCGCGGACGTGTGGGCCGGAGCAATCAAAAAGCCTATTGTTATTTATTGGCGCCCCCACAAATTGTATTGACAGACGAGGCACGCAAACGATTAAAGGCCATTGTAGATTTTAGTGATTTGGGAAGTGGTTTTCAAATTGCCATGCGCGATTTAGACATACGTGGGGCTGGAAACCTCTTGGGAGGTGAGCAAAGCGGCTTTATCAACGATATGGGCTTTGATACGTACATGAAAATTTTGAATGAGGCCGTTGAAGAATTAAAAGAAGAAGCTTGGTATAAAGAAACTATTGAAGATAAAGAGGGTTCTGATAAATCGGCTTTCTCACGTCAGTTTGTGAAAGATACTGTGGTGGATACCGATTTACAATTGTTGATTCCAGATGATTATGTGAGCAGTTTAACCGAGCGTTTGTTGCTGTATCGCGAACTCGATAACATCACAAAGGAAGAAGATTTGTTTTTATACGAAAGTGGTTTACGCGATCGCTTTGGTCCGCTCCCAGCAGAGGCCATAGAGCTCATAAACGTGGTACGACTACGTTGGAAGGCCATGAAATTGGGCTTTGAGAAGCTGACCCTCAAAAACAAAAAGATGTTGGCTTATTTCTTGAACAAACAGCAAAGCGATTATTTTTCGAGTCCGATGTTTCAAGGCGCTTTATTATTTGCGCAAAAATATCCAAATCGTTGTACCTTGAAAGAGCAAAACAATAAGTTATATTTAACCATCGAAGATGTTGATTCTGTAAAAGCTGCATCTGAAGTGCTTGCGGGCATTCAGAGCTTTGTACCAGAACCCGTTTCAGAACCATGAAAGCACGATCGCGCTCCATCGTTATCTTGAGTATTCTGTTTGGATACATACTCCTGCAGTTCTTGTGGTGGGAAGTGCTGTTAGTGCGCCAAACTTCACAGATCATTAATGAAAAACAAAAATTAATAGAGCTGGAAGTAAGTGATGAAATTCGTCTGCATGCTGAGGTAGATGCCCTGCATCATCGCAAGAAGATGCAAACACTCATGATTGTTGGCGAAGGCACTGTTTTTTTATTGCTCCTGTTGTTTGGTCTGAATAAAATTAAACAAGCCATGAAACGCGAGAATGATTTGGCGAATCAACAACGCAATTTTTTTCTGAGCATCACACATGAATTAAAAACGCCCATTGCGGCCACAAAACTTCAGCTGCAAACACTATTGCGTCAGAAGTTGGACGAAGAAACAAGTAGAACCTTACTTAATAATGCCCTAAAAGAAAATGAGCGCCTCAATCAACTCATCGATAATGTGTTGTTTGCGAGTCGCCTTGAAAGTGAGCAGTTTCAAATGAAAACCGAGCGCGTTGAGCTGGGTCCTTTTATTACGGAAACAATCCGTCGTTATTACAGTTCAGAGCAAATAACACTAAAATTAAAAGAGGCAGTTTTTGCGACCATCGATCGCATGAACTTTCAGTCTGTGCTCACCAATTTAATTGATAATGCCATTAAATATGCGGGAGGAACCGCTATGATTGACATTACTTTATTTCAAGATGGTGCAAGTGCTGTTATAGAAGTAGCAGATCAAGGCATTGGTGTAAAGGACGAAGAGAAACAGAAAGTATTCGCAAAATTTTTCCGCTCCGGCGATGAAGAAACGCGTCGCACAAAAGGTACAGGCTTGGGTCTCTATATTGTACAATATATTGTGAAACAACATAAGGGAGAAATTCGACTTCGAAACAATGAACCAAAAGGCAGTATTTTTGAAATTCGTTTGCCAATGGCCTAGTCTGTGCATTGCTGCGACCTTCTCTTTGCTGTTAGTGGCATGTGGAGAGGCGAATCACAATGCTTCATCTCAGCCGAAAAACGAATTAAAGTATGCGAAGCGCTTCGGATTACAGTGCACTAAAGAGTATACCATTGTTTCGGTATTTGGCAATCGCGGCAATTTTGATACCACGGCCAGTTTTTTTCTAGCTAAAGATCCTGCCTTCAAAACTAAAATACGTCCTCACCAACAATTTGTGAAAGTGCCCTGCAAAAACATGGCGGTGTTGAGTTGCATTTATACCAATATGTTGAACGAATTAGGCGCCTTGTCTGCCATCAGCGCTATCGACAATATTGACTATGTGAATGATTCTGCCGTCATCAATCGTTTCAAACAGGGCCAGCTGTTAGAATTAGCAAGGACTCCAGAACTGAATCTGGAGAAATGCATCGACCTCAATCCCGACATCTTATTTATGTTTGGGATGGGCGATCTTGAAAAAGATCAAGACCATCGTTTGCGAGATTTGAAGATTCCAGTGGCAATTGTTTTAGATCATCTCGAAGAACATCCACTTGCCAGAGCGGAGTGGATTCGTTTTTTTGCAGCTTTTGTCGACCAACAAGCAATGGCCGATGCGATCTTTAGTGAAGTAGAAAAAAATTATCTCGCTATTCAAAAACGTGCCAAACATGTAGCGTTTCGACCAAGTGTATTTACTGAATTAAAATTTGGTGATGTTTGGTACATGCCTGGCGGGAAAAGTTTTATGGCACTATTGATCAAAGATGCTGGTGGCAACTATCTGTGGGGCGATGTGATGCAATCTGGTAGTTTACCCTTGAGTTTAGAGCAAGTGCTTGTAAAGGCCGGGAACGCTGATGTGTGGCTGAATCAACCCCTGGTTTTTTCTAAAAAGGCGCTCTTAGCGGCTGATCCTCGTTATGAACAATTCAAAGCGTTTAAAGAAAATAGTGTTTACAATAACACGAGGGGTAGAAATGCTTTGGGGTATAGTTCTTATTGGGAGACAGGCATGTTGCATCCTGATCGTATTCTCTCAGATCTTTTTCACATCTTTCATCCTGAATTGGTTCAAGACAGCTCTCTATTTTATTACGAACAACTACATTAGCGCGTGCATCGTTCAACCCTCATAAAATTTGGTCTGTTAATCCTATTACTGCTTGGCGCTGCATGGGCTTCGCTCAATTTCGGCGGCACCGAACAATTAGGCGATTCAGCCATGCATCGGTATATTCTAAGTCAAATTCGACTTCCTAAAACCATCACAGCAATTTTGGCGGGCTGCACCTTAGCACTTTCTGGCTTGATCCTGCAAATTATTTTTCGCAATCCCTTAGCAGGACCCTATGTGCTTGGGGTAAGCTCCGGAGCGTCGTTAATGGTGGCCATCGGTCTGTTAGCGAGTCCGTATTTACACATCACCACACAATTATTCTCTGGCAAATTATTTATTGTGGCCTGTGCGGTGAGTGGTAGTCTGGCCGCTACACTTTTAATTTTGATGATTGCACGCCATGTAGCCAGTAATGTCATTCTGTTGTTGATTGGACTAATGATTGCTCAGATTTGTGGCGCCTTACAAATGAGTTTAGAATACTTTGCCGACCCCTATAATTTAAAAGCCTTTGTTATTTGGGGCATGGGCTCACTGTCGGGCACTACCATGTCTGATTTGCAAGTGTATCTTCCCTTTGCCATTGTTTTTATCAGCCTCGTATTTTTCCAATTAAAACCTCTGAGTGCATTGTTGTACGGTCAAAATTATTCTGAAAACTTGGGATTTGATTTTCGCAAAAAACGGTTTGTCTTGATCTTGCTGTCGTCATTGATGACCGGGCTTACCACAGCTTTTTGCGGACCAATCGCATTTGCAGGCATCGCGATCCCAATTTTATCACGCATGTTGTTTAATTCTTCAAACCAATGGTTGCATTTTTTTTCGTGTTTATTGTTGGGCAGTATCTTGTTACTCTTATCAGATGCGGTTTCATCTGCCATTGTGCCAAATGTGAGTCTTCCGGTGAATATGATTACCACCTTAATTGGTGCACCATTAGTGATTTACCTAATGTTTAAAAATCGCCAATGGTAAATACCAACTATATACACCTCAGTAATGCCACTTTTGGATTTAAAAAGGGGAGCCAAGCACTCGAAGTAGTGAAGGCCAAAGACCTATCCTTATCTGCGGGCAAATTAACAGCGTTGGTGGGTTTAAATGGTTCTGGAAAATCTACCTTCTTGCGCAGTATAGCAGGTTTGCAGAGCATGCTTTCGGGCGAGTATGTTTTGAATGGTAAAAATAGAAAGCATTTGACGCGACAGGATCTTGCTCAAGAGATAGCAATTGTGCTGACTGAAAAAATTGGAGGCTTCAATCTAAAGGTGCGCGATGTGGTGGCAAGTGGCCAGATGCCGCATACGGGCGCGTTTAATGTGCTATCGGCACAGCAAGAAGCATTGGTGGAACGTGCTATGCAAAAAGCGGGGGTGATGGACTATGCCCAAAAAGATCTGTTGGATTTGAGTGATGGTATGTTTCAAAAAACCATGATTGCAAAGGCATTGGCGCAAGATACTCCAGTGATCTTATTAGATGAGCCTAGTGCGTATTTAGACTATGCATCGCGCCACCAATTATTTATACTTCTTAAAGAACTGGCGGAAAAAGAAAATAAATGTGTGCTCGTGAGTTCACATGACCTCGACCTGGTGTTGAAATACTGCCACAATCTGCTCATTATTGCTGGGGGTAATTTGCGTCAACTGAGCATAGCTGCGGCGCGGGAAGATAGTGACTTCAAAAAAATGAGCGGCGACTTTATCTAGTTTCCGCCCTCTTCTCGTAAATTTTACAAACATTCGTCACACGCTATTTTTTATGTGCATTAATACTATATTTTTGTCGCCATTATGGCACTAAAAGTTAAGCGCTCACTATTACCTGATGCTGGTAAGGGATTATTTACCACTACAGCAATTAAGAAGAAGTCAAAAATCATCGAATACAAAGGTGAAATTATTGATTGGAAAGAATATGAAAAACGCGTCAAAGAAGACAGAGACGGGTATTTGTTTTTCATTAATAAAAAACGGTGCATCGATGCTTTCAGTACACCTGAGCATTTAGCACGTTACGCCAATGATGCAGCGGGACTCAGTCGCGTAAAGGGATTGAAGAACAATGCCGTGTATGAAATTTTTGACGACAAGTGTTTTATTGTTGCTGTGCGCGACATCGAACCAGGGGAAGAAATTTTTGTAAATTATACCAAAGAGTATTGGGATTGTATTCGTTACAATATCAAGAATGATTTATATAAAATAAAGAAAATCAAATAGTAACACTGTTTGACTCATGAGTAAATTTCTAATTGTTGGCTTAGGCAATATTGGTGAGGAGTATGCAGACACTCGCCACAACATTGGATTTACAATAGTGGATCACCTTGCAGCTGAAGCGGGCGTTAAATTTAAGACGGATCGTTATGCAGATGTGGCCGAAATAAAACACAAAGGAAAAATTCTAGTGCTCATTAAGCCGAGTACGTATATGAATTTGAGCGGAAAGGCTGTCAATTACTGGCTCCAGGCCGAAAAAATCAGCAGCGAACACATGTTGGTCTTAGTAGATGAACTGGCACTTCCTTTTGGAAAAATTCGCATTGGTCCCAAAGGCTCTGATGGTGGCCACAATGGCCTCAAGCACATTCAAGAAACCCTGAATACAAGCGTTTACCCGCGTTTACGATTTGGTATTAGTAACGAGTTTAATAAGGGTGCGCAGGTTAATTACGTCTTGGGCAAATGGTCTGAAGACGAGCGTAAAACCCTGAATGAACGTGTTCATTTAGCGGCCGATGCGGTGAAAGCATTTGCGTTTATGGGTTTAGAACGTTGTATGAATCACTACAACAACAAGTAAGAACATTGTTTAACTTCGTATCATGTTGTATTCTCAAATCATAGGTCAAGCGGAAGCCAAAGAGCGCTTGATAAAATTGGTGAATGATGCGCGGGTACCACATGCTCTTTTGTTTACGGGAAAAGAAGGTTGCGGCAATTTACCCATGGCTTTTGCCTTTGCACAGCACTTATATTGCACTCAGCCAACGCCCGATGGTGCTTGCAACGAGTGCCCTGCCTGTTTGAAAGTGAGTAAGCTCACACATCCCGATTTACATTTAGTATTTCCTATTGCCAAAAGTAAACATGTAAAGAGTAGCGATAATTTGGTGAAGGATTTTCGTGAAGCTTTTTTGGCCAATCCTTACCTCACTTTAAATCAATGGTTCGGTGAATTGAGTGCTGAAAATAAGCAGCCCATTATTCCGGTGGAAGAAGCCAATGATATTCTCCGTAAGCTCAGTTACACCAGCTATGAAGGATCTTACAAGATCATGGTGATTTGGCAACCTGAAAAAATGAATACCGAAGCAGCAAATAAGTTGCTGAAGATTTTAGAAGAGCCACCTGAAAAAACGATTTTTATTTTAGTCTCCGATCACCCTGAGCAGTTATTAGCGACCATTATTTCACGTGTGCAACAAATTCCTTTTCGTCCAGATACCGAAGCAGATATCGCCGCGGGTTTAATGGATCGTTATAAAGTGAATGCTGAAGTAGCCCGCCAAGCGGCTATTTTGGCCAATGGCAATTTTTCAGAAGCCATTGCATTGTTGACCGAGAACGAGGAAAACGTTTCATTCTTGCAACATTTTCAAACCTTCATGCGCCTAGCTCTGCGTTTTGATTGCACGAAAGCGCTGACATGGGTAGATGAAAACGCCTTATCGGGTCGTGAAAAACAAAAGCAGTTTTTACAATACGGCTTAGAAATTTTTAGGGATGCCTTAATGTATAATTACGGCGATAAGAATTTGGTGCGTTTGAGCGGATCAGAACGCGATTTCTTAAGCAAATTCGCCCCCTTCGTTAACCAAAAAAATTATGAAGAGCTCGTTGAAGCCTTTAACAGTAATTACTACTACGTAGAGCGCAATGCTAATCCAAAAATCCTGTTCATGGATTTATTACTGCGTGTCAACGAACTCATCAACAGAAAATAAAAAGAGCCGCCCGAAAGCAGCTCTTTTTTGATTTAGAGATTGATCTTTTATTCGATCACTAGTTTTTGAGTAATAGTCTTTGTACCAGACGTAATTTTGATAAAGTAAATGCCCGCATCAGCATCCTGTAGGGCGATGTCTGCGCGTAGAGCGCCATCAGTAGTAGCCAAGTTTTCGGTGTAAAGTAGTGCTCCCATCAAAGAATACACACGCAAGGTGGCGTGTTCAGCTGGCAGCTGGCCGATACTTAAGTGAAACAGTCCTGTATTAGGATTCGGGGAGATACTTAATTTGGCTTCAGCTTGAAGTTCTTGTAGTCCGACACTCGCGTCTAAATTTTTGAGGGGTGGGTTTACAACCGTAATGTTTATCACGCTAGCGGCTGCCGACGTGCGGTACACAGAATAAGTAGCGCAGGTACTTGCTGTTGCGCCACAAGTTGTGCTCACTGTTAAACACACATTGTACATACCGGCTGCGCTGTATTGATGCGCAGTGTAAAGTGAATTGGTGGTGATGGAATTATCGCCCCATGACCAAATGGTGTTCGACATGTTGTAGGGGTAAGAGGGCGTCACCGTCCAAAATTGAGGTGTGGTAGTTGCTGCAAACGTAAAATTGGCATTGGCTGTACATGGGATACTTGTTACATTGATATTGCCGGAATACGTGGCCGTGCATGTGCCTCCATCCGTAACGGACAGACTCACCGGGTAATACCCGCCGCTTAAATAATTTGTAGAAGGATGTGCAAGGTTAGAGGTATACCCATTTCCGAAATTCCAAGTATACGTGCTACTGGCGTTCGTACCTGTGCACACACTGGTAAAATTCACGTTGCCGTTGCTGGTATTTAATGCGGAAAAGTTTGCGCCCAAATTGCAGTTATTATTAGTTACAACAATTTGCGAAGCAATTTTACTAATACAGAGCGGACTCATACTCACATTATTGACACTGAGTGTAGCTTGATAGCTGCCATTAAAATAAACATGTGATGCCAATGCTCCGTTTCCAAGTCCACCATCACCAAATTCCCAATCGAAGGCGGTGCTAGGCAAGGTGCCAGTGCTGGTACTGCTGAACGTAACAAGACCGTTAGGACCATTTGCCGACACAAAGCTTGCTACCACATTGCAATAGGTATTGACATTCACATTCACCGAATAAACGGATGAGCAGGTTGCGTTGTTAACCGCAGTCAGTATTGCTAGGTATTGTCCGTTAGCCGAATAAGTATGAACGGGTGATATTGCATTGCTGCTCGCACTATTGTCGCCAAAGCTCCAAGTATAAGAGACATTTGAACTCGTGAACGCACTCAAATTGGTAAAAGTAACTTGACCATTTAAATTCTGAATATCTTGAAAGGCAGCCTGTAGAGCACAGCCCGTAGAATTGTTGATTGTGATGGCGCTAGAATAACTGGAGCTGCAAGTAGGATTTGACTGAACTATGGTGAGGTCAACGATGTAAACACCGTTTGCGGTGTATGTATAATAAGCCGCAGTATTAATCGAAGATGTGTAAGAGGCGCCGTTTCCAAAACTCCAAGAATAAGTAACAGGTCCCGTTGAGCTCGTCAGTACTGAAGTACTCGTAAAAGAGATAGCACCGTTGCCAAGTGCAGTGTATGAATAATTTGCAGCACAAGACTGTGCTTTGTTTGTTCCGTTTACAAAAAGTATCAGGCAAACAGATGTGATGAGGTGTAGAAGTGATTTCATGGTCTCGGATTTAAGAGTTCTTATTTTTATAGGACAATGCGTGACTTTAATAAACCTGCCCATCTCTTAAAACAAAAGTGCGAGCCATGTGGTTGGGTTTATCCCATTACTAATTTAGGATTTTTTCAGGCTAAAAGCTGAGCAGAGCAATAAAATCAGGTGTTTACACTATTTTAAAAGACAAAAAAAAGAGCCGCCAATTGGCAGCTCTCTTTTTGCAAGGTTTTGGATGTGCCCTTACTTGCTGATCACTAGTTTTTGGGCAAGTGTTTTGGATCCAGAATTAACTTGTAAGAAGTAAATTCCGTTAGAAGCGTTGTTTAATGAGAGGTCTGTATTTAATTGTCCACCGGTAGTTTCAACTACTTGAGTATACAATAAATCACCTACTAAATTGTAAACTGAAATCGTTGAAGTTTCAGATTCTAATCCATTTAAGCGAACGTTGAATAGTCCTGTGCTAGGGTTTGGATAAATCATAACACTAGCAGCTGCTTGTAAGTCTTTTAAGCCAACTGGATTACTATTGTCAACACTTTTTAAAGGTGGTGCAATCACATTTACATTAATGATGGCAGCTGCAGCTGAGGTTCTGAATACCGAATAGGTTGCACAAGAACTAGCAGTAGCACCACAAGATGCAGTCACAGTTAAGCAAATATTGTAGTTACCTGCTGTAGAGTATTGGTGTGACGCATACAAAGAGAAATTGCTCACACTGTTATCACCCCAGCTCCATGAAGCATTGCTTACGTTCCATGGGTAAGAAGGAATTGCAGTCCAGAATTGTGGAGTAGTAGTTGGCACTAAAGTGAAGTTAGCATTAGCAACACAAGGAATACCAGTTACGTTAACTGTTTTTGTAATGGTGCTTGTGCAATTAGATGCGTTACTTGCAATTAAAGTCACAAAGTAAACTCCACCACTTAAATAAGTAACATTTGGACTAGCCGTGTTAGAAGTAAATCCGTTTCCGAAATTCCATGTATAAGTTGTTGATCCATTAGTACCAGCACTTGTACTGTTGAAGCTTACATTACCACCAGTATTAACGGTGGAAGCAAAGTTTGCTGATATGTTGCAAGTGTTGTTAGTTACAACAACTGGATTCACGATTGTATCGATACAATTTGGTAAAACACTGCTATTTGCAACTGTTAAAGTAGCTTGGTAGTTACCGTTGATGTACACATGTGAAGGTGCAACACCTGTTGCAGTTCCGCCATCGCCAAATTTCCAGGCATAGCTAGTTGAACCTGTTGTACCAGTACTTGTGCTAGCAAAGTTTACTAAACCGTTTGCACCGTTTGTAGAAGTAAAGCTCGCCACTAAGTTGCAATAGGTATTGACATTGATGGCCAGTGTTTTTGTTGAAACACAAGTCGCATTATTGGTAGCTACTAATGTTGCTACATATGTACCGTTTGCTGAATACGTGTGTGCTGGTGAAGTAGTTGTGTTAAGCGCAGTATTGTCGCCAAAGTTCCAACTGTAGGTAACACCAGGTAATGTACCTGTACTTGTGTTGTTAAAGTTGACAAGTCCATTGCTACCTTGCGTGTAATTAAAGTTAGCATTCAAAGCACAACTGCTCGCATTTGAAATAACGATAGAGTAGCTAATAGTAGCTGAACAAGTTGGATTTGATTGTAAGATAAAAAGATTTACAACGTAAACACCGTTCGCTGAGAAAGTGAAGTTCGCGAATGGATTGGCGGTTGCTGTGAATGTATTGCCACCACCAAAATTCCAATAGTAACTTACAGGTGTCACTGAGCTTGAATTAAAACCAGTGCTGGTAAATGTAACTGCTCCACCTCCTCCAATCGTGTAAGAGTAGTTAGCAGAGCACAACTGTGCTTTGGCCGTGTCAGCAAAACTAAGTGCTAGTAGCAGGACAAGGGTTTTTAAAAATGTAGATACGTGTTTCATTTTTTTTGTTTTTTGTTCAGCTTACTCTTTTTTTAAGGGTTTTCAGCTTTCCCCCATTTGACATTACCGTTTTTTCAACCAAAGGTTGGGTCACATCTAATATTTATTTTTGAATAATGAATTTTTGGGTTTGTACGCCAAATTCCGTTTCCAGTGTAATTAAGTACAAGCCTTGGCTTAAGCCCGTATACAAATGTATTAATTCATTTCCAGACCTGTTTTCTGAATAGAGTGTTCGTCCAGCAAGGTCTTTAATGCTTAAGTTTACCTGATTGACATCTGCCGGAAGTTCAATACTTAGTTCGCCGTCTGAAGGGTTCGGGTAAATACGAATGTCCGTTTTTTCAGCGCTGATGGCCGCTAGTCCAACTGCTAATTTTGGTGCCACTACGTTTACGTGCACGAGTCCAGCCGCACCAGCACCTGTGGGTTTTGAGATATATTGGCTATAGCAATACGTAGCGGTGTTGTTACAAGAGACCGTTACACTTAAACAAATGGAATAGTTGCCTGCTGTAGAATAAGAGTGTGATGCATACATGGTATTGCTTACATTGCCATCTCCCCAATTCCATTGTGCACTGCTTACATTATAGGGATACATGGGCGTAGCAATCCAATACTGTGGTGTGCCGCTTGGACTGAGAAAAAAGTTTGCATTGGCATTACAGGAAACGCCAGTGATATTGATGGCCTGTATGATCGAATCTACACACGTTGGAGAGAAGTTATTGTTGATCTTCAATTTCACATAATGTGTGCCCCCGTTACTATATTGATGAATTGGGTTTGGTGCAATATCACCATAGCCGTCACCAAAATCCCACAAATAGGTACTGTTAGATTGTGTGCCCGCCGATTGTGAACTAAAATTTACTAATCCTGAACTGCCCACGGTATGTGCTATTGCTGCATTGAGGGTACAATTACCATTCACAAAGGTGCTACTTGAGTCGATACAACTTGGCAGCGTATTATTATTGATGGTGACTTTCACAGGATAAATTTGCGAGGTACTATACGTGTGAACAGTGGAAATGCCAGTTCCAAGATTACCGTCCCCAAAACTCCATGTATAAATAGAACTTGAATAGGTGCCTGAAGACTGACAACTAAAGCTCACCGCCCCTCCTTGCGTATAGCTGGATAGGATGGTGGCTGTGATATTACAAATAGAGGGTTGTACCAATTGAATGTTACTGGTGTCTAAACATGTAATCGAATTATTTGTGGCAATGAGGTAGGCTGAATAAGATCCTACACTAGAGTAGGTATGCGACACAAAGGGTTGTGCAGTGATCGAACTGGTATTGTCACCAAAGTTCCATTTGTAGATCGTGCCTGCGTTTGTGCCAGTACTCGTACTCACAAAATTGGTGGCACCATTGGGTAATACTGTATGTTGAAAGTTGGCAATTAAGGCACAGATAGTATTACTCAGAATGCTCACAACTCCAGATGCAGTTGGACAACACGAAGGATTTGAACCGGATGCTAACACAGTATAATTGCCCTGACACAATGAAAATTGCGTTGCACCAAGATTAGCGTTTGACCAAGTATAGGTAACGTTACCACACAACCCAACTGCGGAGGCCGTGGCAGAGCCCGAACATAAACTGCCCGTTGCCGCGCTCGTATTAAAGTTGATACTACAGGTTGGTACAGTAATCATAGCAGAAAATGTTTGACTGCATGCTGGCGCTGTATTTGTCATTACTAATACTACTATATAGTTGCCAGGATTTGTATAAGTGACAGTGGTATTTGTGAACGTAAAGCTATTGCCTACAAAATTTGGAAGGTAGCCCACCCCATAATTTAGGGTATAACTGACAGCTGCGAGCGAGGGTGTACTAGTGTTAAAAAAGGTCACATTGCCATTCGTGCCGATGGAATACGTGAAATTTGGGTTACAACCCTGAGCCTCTAGTCTTGATGTGCTATATACCATCATCAATGGTAGAAGTAAATAGAAGATATGCTTTGCGTAGTTCATAGTAATTTAATGATAGGCTACGGCAATAACCGCTTCGCCGTTTTCTAATTTCAAATTTTTAGTCCCATTAAATAGTGTAGCACTAAATTTCACCTTCACTTTTTTAATGCTCTCTCCTTTTTCGTTAGTACCTGCTGACTCCACACTCATGATTTCAAATACCGCATCAGAGGCTTGATCGATTGGCAATGTACTATAGGTGACGCCATCGGCGGTGGTATATCGAATGCTGGCTTTCGACCAGGTTTGAATGCCATTAGTACTAGCTGTGATTGAAGATATACTGTAATTAGCAGCACAACTAGAGGCGTCATTTTTTGTGACCGCATTATAATTTGTACTCACAATTTTTCCCGTAGCATCTTTCACCCTTAAGATCACACCATAGGCACCTGGCACGCCATAGGAATGTATGGCCGTGCTTCCACTACCGATGGTGCCATCGCCGAAATTCCACAGGTAGGTATATGGTGAAGTCCCGCCACTCACATTAGCGGTAAATAAAGTGGTATCGCCAATTCCTGAAACGATGCTGCTACCCACAAATGCACGCAATTGCCCTGTTCCAATTTGTTGCGAATTACAATTGCTACTACTACAGCCATTGTTTCCTTTAATGGTCAAACATATTTGATAAGGACCAGGATGTTGAAATGTTTTGGTCACTGAAAATCCAGTGGTTTCGATTCCGTTTCCAAAATCCCAAAGGCAATTTGTCGACTCGGCAACACGATTGTAAGTCGATTTAAATACTGCAGTATAAAACGGACCGCTGCCTTCACGTAAATACCCGCGTTTACCAATTTGTAAACTTGAATCAATTAGCACCGAAGCACCTTGGGCAGTGTTTTTAAAATCGGTTAATTGAATTTCCAGAATGCCGGCACAGCTATCACAACTCGTGCTGGCAAAACGGGATGAGAAATTATACACACTGTTTGAATCTTGTGAATGGCTGGTATATAGGTAATAATTATCTACACCAGCTTTTATTTCTAATGGCTGCCCATCGACAGTCATGCGCGAATAATAGACGACCTCATTTTCTACCACAGATTCAGGGTACTTTTGCTTCTTGCAAAAGACCAGCAGCTGTGTGAAAAGAATCAGCCCTATAACATGTAGTTTCTTCATCTATTTACTGAATAAGGAGTACAACACACTTATCTTAATTCCAGAATTACGCTCTGTGCCAAAACTTTTAATGATTTGTCCGTTTTTTACATCCGTTAATCCATACATCAATTCTGCATTCAACCAAAGGTGCGGCGCAAATTTACGTTGATAGAAAAAAGTAATTTGCGAATCCCAATTACTAAAACCCTCGGTATAACCTTTTACCTTGTAATTTTTGACATCATAAACGCCAATACTTGTTTCTTGATATTCTTGCACCTTAGCATCAACCGTTAAGAGATAGGCTAGGTTACAACCGATGCCAGCACTTTGTATTTCATCTAATTTAAAATGAACTTTGAGTGGTAGAAGGGCATAATGAATCCGGGTCGGCGTAAACACAGTGGCCTTTGTATTTCTTCCCAAATCTAGACGCGTCACAGTGGCGGTGTACTCACTATACTTGAGATGCGATACCATGGTATATTGTAATCCAAGTCCGATTTTAATCTCTTTACCAATTGGTAAATTGTACACGATGCCTGCCAATGGATTAATACCACGTCCATCACGACCATCTGGAGCAGACCAGCCAGCGAGCAATGTACCACCGAGTTCGAAACGAATGTCTGGCACTTTTTTCTTCACATAATCTGTATCTGGTTTTAAAGGCGCTGCTACAATTGGTGTTGCAGAGAGACTTGGCGTGAGTTCTACACTTGGACTTGGCGCAACAGCCGGTTCGATTGTTTCTGTTGCTACTGCCGCTTGCTGACTTGCTGTCGGCACTGCCGCTATAGGCTCTTGAAGGGTCTGTGGTGTTTGTTGGCTTACTGTTGGCACGGCTACCACTTCTGGTTCTGCAGGCTCTGGCGCTTTTGTTGCGATGGGTGCTTGCGTTTGATCTTGAGCTGAACTGCTTTCATCTTTCACACCAGGACTTGGTACTTGTGTTTTTTCTGGTTGTGGTGGTGACGATAAAACAGGCATAGACACTACGTTGAGCGGTGGTAAAGTAGCTGTTGTTGGAGCAGGCATTAGTTTAGTAGGAGCCGCTCCAGGAGCTGATTTTACGGGTGCTTCAGCAGTTGGTGGAGTAGATGTCACCACTTTTTTAGGTGATACAGGAGTTAAAGGAGTCGCTTCGTTTAACTGCGGTTTCGCAGTAGTCACTTGCGCTGCAGGAGCAGCGGTGATTACTTCTGGCGCAGACATTCGTGCTGCAGGTTCTGAGGCCGCTGTAACAGTTGGTTCTGTTTTCGCCATTTCATTTGGCTGTGTGCTTGGCAGTGCTAACCATGTAGCAATACCAATTAATCCGCCCAATAGGCCGATCCACCAAAAATAAAGCAAGCGACGCTTTCTCTTTTTGGCATCTAGCAAAGCACTCATATCCTGCCAAGCAGCTTCCTCAAATTGGAAACTGCGGGCCGACAGGAGCTCGTCTAGTTGTTGTTTAAAATTTTCTTCTTCTTGACTCATGATGCTTTTATCGTCACGCTGTTTTCTTTCAGCATGGTTTTTAATTTTTCTTTGGCGGCATTTAAATGCCATTTACTGGTGCCTTCTGTAATGTCTAGTAAGTCGGCAATTTCTCTGTGTTTGTAGCCATCAATAAAGTAGAGGTTAAATACTTGTTGCGTGGCGGGCGGCAGTTGCGCAATGAAACCGTAAATCTGTTCAGCATCAATGCGCGTTATGGCATGATTGACCTCTGAATAATCGCTGGTTTCGTAATACTGCTCAACGTATTGTAAATTTTGTGTCTGCGTTTTTTCTTTTTTGTACTCGTTAATTAATGTATTGATGATGATTTTTCGAATCCAAGGTTTAAAGGGTTCTGATTGATCATATTTATTCAAATTCGTCAGGATTTTCAAAAACCCCATATTCAGCACTTCTTTGGCGCGGTCATTATTTCGGGTATATCGGATACAAATGCTCATCAAGTAGCTAAACGTGACTTTGTAAAGCTCATATTCAGCCTTCCGCTCACCTTTTATGCACGCTTTTATCAGTTCTGGCTGAATATTCATTGATAGCAAATAGACCATTAGACCCTACCTTTTATACTGCTAAATGGTTGGGTACATTCTAAATTTTTTTCAAAAAACCCCCTATGGGGCTCTATTTACTCAAATTTAGCAATAATAAAGGCATTCGTGGTCCTGCTACCTTCCTCTATCTGTACAGGGTGAAGGTGGTAATGGTTGGGTGCTCGTCTAATCCTCTTGTTTCAAGATAAATTTCCGCATCATACCTAGTGCAGCCGCGGCTGTGGCCGTGATATTACGTTGGCGGTGCTCGCCAAATTGGAATTTTTTAGCAATCGTTTTTTCAGCCGAACAGACCGCAATCCACACGGTACCGACTGGCTTTTCTGCTGTACCGCCCGCTGGACCCGCAATGCCAGAGATGGCAATGGAATAAGTGCTATGGAGTTTCAGGCGGACCTCCTCTGCCAATGTGATCACACATTCACTGCTCACTGCACCAGTGGTGGTAAAAACCAATGGATCTACTTTTAGTAATTCGCTTTTGGCAATATTATTATAGGGCACAATGGCGCCTTTAAATACTTCTGATGCGCCCGGTACCGCTGTCATCAAGGCCGAAACATAGCCCCCCGTGCAGCTCTCTGCCAAGGCAATGGTTTCTTTGCGCTCGCGTAAAATATCGCTGAGAATTTTTTCGATTCCTGGACTTTCTTCTCCGTAATTTTCATATCCAAAAATAAAATCACCGGCAAGCAATTTTAATTTTTCAATTTCATCATCAATGTTTTTGCGTAAGGTCGCCTGATCGCTTCCGCTGGCAGACAGTCGCAAGCGCACCAAACCGGTTTGCGGTAAGTACGCGAGCTTGATGTGTTTGAGATGCAATTGATCTTCCCAAGTCTCAATCATTTCTGCCAATGCGCTTTCACCAATGCCTTGCGTTAAAACAGTACGATGGTAGATAAAGGGCAATTTATGTTCGGCACAAATTTTCGGCAAAATAATAGTCGACATCATGGCTTCCATTTCATAAGGCACGCCAGGCATACTGATGTATGTAGTGTTCCCTTTTTTAAGCCACATTCCCGGGGCCGTGCCATGTGCGTTCTTCACCACAAAACAACCTTGTGGCACTAGTGCTTGCTGGCGATTTACTTCCGACGTTTCTTTTCCGCGTTTCGCAAAATAAGAAACAATCATTTCTAATACTTCTTGATTGGTCTCGAGCGGTAGATTAAAATAACTAGCGATGGTTTTTTTAGTGATATCATCTTTTGTTGGACCCAAGCCCCCCGTTATAAACACAAAATCGGCGCGTTGTGCCGCCGCATCAAAGGCTTGTACAATGGCAGTTTCGTCATCGGCCACACTGGCCATGTGCGCCACTTTAATGCCACACAAATTAAGTTGTTTGGCCATCCACACACTATTGGTGTTTATGATTTGCCCAATTAAAATCTCGTCCCCAATCGTCAATAGTTCTGCTTTCATGTATTCAATGTATTATCGTTCGGCATTTCGTAACACCGACATAAAATCTTTGTTTTTTAAATGGTTATTGTAAATTAAAAAGGCACCGTAATCATCTAATCGTTTTAATTCAAATGGATAACGGTTGCCACAGTATTTATCAAAATCGTAGTTCACCGAAATCACATTAAAACGCTCGTACACCGTATCGCGTTTATCTTTCCAGACCCAATAGCGGCGATCGGACCACGATTCTTCTGTGCTCGGAAATGTAGGATCGACCGCTTGTGCACCGTAATTTAAGTACGGACTCAACCAAAAAATAGTGGAAATTACCAAATGATTACTGTTGTTTTCGGTACAAAAACGTTTATAAACGCTAAAGCCATCTAAGATATTTTCGAGGGAATAAATTCTCACGCCAGTAGCATGACTGTATTCAGTATGATACGCCACTTGGGCTTTTGAATGGCTGATTTTATAAGATTCGAAACAAAGTGCTAAAAACAAAAAGCTGCTCAAGATAGTGGCCGAACGAAAAGGCAAAAGACTCAAAAAATAAATGAGCACGAAGGGTAAAGCAATGTACATGCGACTGTACGAGTAATACGGCCAAAAAGTACCTTCGCGTGTTTTGCCTGTAAAGAAAGCTGCCAACAATACGAGTAAAAAAACTAGCCATGTAAAAAATACTTTTTTGTCGGCATACCACGTGGCCCAAGTCATACCAGCAAAGGCAAATAGAAGTGAAAGGGAATTGTCTTCAAAGAAAAAACTAATGTGTGCAAAACACTGGTCAAGGTGTGTAATGTTTTGGAAAAAATAAGTAGCAGAAAAACTGTGTACTAAACCATACACCACGTATTCGGGATGATTTTTGTAAAACGCATCAAACACAAGATAAAGTGGAATGTACAGTAGTGGCATTAACGCCATGCAGGCCCAGTAAGCCTTTCGGCGATAATTATGGAGAAAAACAAAAAACAGCAACGGTGCAATGGCGAGTGCTAAATTGGGATTGACAAAATAACCGATCATCAACATCACGATATTTAGTATCAAATACCCGAGATGTTTTGGATGCTGGATACTTAAAATAAAAAAGCTCGTAAAAAAAACGCCGGTCACGAATCCCCGCGGTAAACTGCTCATAATATCGAAAGCGGTGGTGAGACACAGAATCAAACAAGCTCCAGCAATGGCCTGTCGTTCTTTCCCGATCCTAAATAAATAAATGAGTGTAAAGAAAAGTGGGAATAAAAACAAAAGATGTGTCGCCAATGGAACCGCTTGATAAACGGGCATTCCAGCCTTATAAAACGGCACAGCAACCAGGGATTCTAAAAAAGTATTGTAATCTTGTCCGTAAAAACGCGGCTCGTAAAATTTTCCCTCTGCATAGTCTTTCGTTCCCAACCACATAAACGATTGATCTGAATCAACCATCTTATTGGCCGTTTGAAAAATCAAAAAACGATTCACTAAAATTAAACTCAATAAAAAAACAAAGAGCACTGGTCGTCCCATTGCTAAACGTTTTTTCCGTTGAACGATAGAGTCGTTTGTATGAAGTTCAGAGCTCACCATTTCTCAAGACTAGCGCCTTTCACAAAAAAACGTTCAATGTTTTTTTTGATCTCTTCGGTGACTTTTAATTCTGGCGCATGGTGCGGCTTCTTACGCGCATCAATGAGCATTGGTCCTGTGCAACCCCAGTGTTTGTTCTCCGTGCGTTCTCCAACGCCATAAATATCATGACTCGGATTACTGCGCGTATAGGTGACCCAGAGGTAATCTTTTAAGTCCGGATCGCTGGTATCGAATTCAAAATTTTCTGTAACCACAATTTGTACGATGCCGTCGAGCGCAGAATTTTTTTCTGCTAACCAAGTGCAGAGTTCTTGAAACTCAAGTTTAGCGGCTGCTAATGTGGTATAAGGCTTGACTTGAATGGCTAAAACACCTGGCATTAATAGTTGGCAGTGGTTGTAGAGGGTACTCTCTTTTAGTTCATTCGGAACATGCGTACTCAGTTCACGTTTCTTTTCGCCATAAGCGGCTACCACCAACTTACTGCCTTCGTTAATTTGATCGCCACTGTAGTCTAAGGTATCAATGGTAGTTTTTGTATGGAAGTGTAAATCGCGGTTTAAATCGATGCGTTCGAACATGTACATCAAGAATTCTTTGATGTGATGGCAATCTAAACGCTTATCCGCATCAGCAGAAATAAAGAGATATTTTGCTAAACTCAGCTGGCCAGTTCCTAAAATATGATTGGCTTGTGTGAGCAGCTCTGCCGGACGAGCTGTTTTTAAATACGGGGTGTAACGTTCGCTACCTACCGCTAGCAACAATGGATGTACGCCTGCCGCATCAACTGCATGCACTTCTTTTACACCCGGAATTTCATGCGGAATGGCAGTGCCACTCAATTCATGAATCAGAGCGCCAAAGGCAGTGTCTTCTTGCGGCGGTCGACCAACTACCGTAAATGGCCAGATGGCGTTTTTTTTGGCGTATACCTTATGTACACGCATTAGAGGGAAAGGATGTTTTAGACTATAGTATCCCAAATGGTCGCCAAATGGACCTTCTGGCTTGTTCTCGTTAGGATGCACTTCGCCCGTAATCACAAAATCTGCATCCAAAGAAATACAAAAACCATCCACGTAATCGTATCTAAATCGTCGGCCGCCTAATGCGCCAGCAAAAGTCAATTCACTCACGCCTTCTGGTAAGGGCATCACGGCGGCCAGTGTATGGGAGGGTGGACCGCCGACAAAAATGCTGACTTTTAAAGGGAGATTTTTTTTATTGGAATTAGTTTGATGAATGCCAATGCCGCGGTGCAATTGATAGTGCAGGCCAATCTCTTTATCAGTGACATACTCATTGCCATTCAATTGAATGCGATACATGCCCAAATTAGAATTCATCACACCGGGTTTTTCAACATCCTCACTGTACACTTGTGGCAGTGTTACAAAGGCACCTCCATCCATGGGCCAATGTTGAATTAAAGGCAGGTCACTTATTTTTATTTCTTGAAATCCAGCGGATGAAAAATTTTGTTTACGTGGTAAGGCCTTAATAGCAGCTAAACCCGTAGAGACATATTTCAAAGGTTGTTTGAGGGCTTGCATTGGATTGTTGCGCACTTGCACCAATTCTTGCATTTGTGTAAACGTATGCTGAAACATAAATTTACTGCGTTCTAAAGTGCCAAATAAATTGCTCGCTGCTTTGTACTTGCTGCCTTTTACCTTTTCGAACAGTAGCGCAGGTCCCTTTGCAGCAAACACACGCAGGTGGATCGCCGCTATTTCTAAATTCGGATCTACTTCTTCTTTAACACGAATGAGATGTCCATTTTTTTCGAGATCATTCAAACACTCTTCTAAGTTGTGGTAGGACATGCTAAAATTTTGAATACAGTTTTGTTTTTTGAAAGTCCTTATAATACTGCGGTGCTTCTGCTTTGAAGCGCCAGCCGAACATAAAACTTCCGCCTAATGATTTATTTTGCAAACGCATGTTCGAATTGTTGTAAAACACAAAGTCGTTGACTGAGGACCAAATGATATAAGCGCGTTTCCAATTAAATCCAAAGGATGCTCTAAAGTCTCCTGATAAAGACAAATAAGACAGCGTTTTGTTCGCGCGATCGTCGTATTGATAGGTGCGCCATTGTTGTTCAGGACCCATCATAAACATTAAATGCAAAAACATGGCTTTCCAAATTACCAATGTGATGGCCGCACCCGCATTGGCTGAAACGCCCACTACATTTAGCCCCCGCATGGTGGCTTGATCACCGTAAAACGCCCGTGTTGGTCTTGGAAAAAACGAACTGTCGTTGTGCAGATAATTATTATTTACGTTTGTACTCAAAATCCAAGTGCCCGAGGTCCTTAATTGACGGTAGTTACACACGTAGTTAGAGCGAAAGGCGTATTTTTGATGATTGCTGAAATAAAAAAACTTGGCTTTAAACAAACGATTGGTGAAGCCCGGTTGATTGGCGTATTGATGCGTATCATGAAACGAAGCGCTGTCGTATTTTGGAGAATTGGCATCGTAAAAACCACGAAACGATCGGTAACTGGTCTCTAAGAACCAGATATTACCGCCAAAATTGAAGCTTAAATTGAAGGTCTTACTTTGCAATTTTCCTTCGCTCCCTTTTTGAGGTTTTGAACGCAAGCCGATGCCGATGCCAAATTTGTCGTAGTTAACTTCAAGGCCTGAACTCAGCGTAGATTCTGCTAAGTAGTTGTTGGAGAAGGTGCCCGGTCGTTGGGGCGTGAATTCATTATTAAAATTACGGTACGATTGAAAAAAACCAACGATTAAATTCGAACGAAATTTTTGGTAACGGGTCGAGTCCCACCCAATTTTAGTTTGAGCTTGCAGCAAACAAGTCCACAGCAGAAAGAAGGGAATCCACTTCATTTTTTTAGCTTTGTGAAGGTAGTTATTTTATTAAATATGTTAGAACTCTCTAACAATCAAAAAATACAGTAAAAATGGACATTTCAGCTGCGCAAAAAACCGTTGATAATTGGATTAAAGAGCACGGGGTACGGTATTTTAACGAACTTACCAATACCGCCATTTTGATGGAAGAGGTGGGCGAGGTGGCGCGCATTATGGCCCGTCGATATGGCGAACAGAGTGAAAAGGAATCTGACAAACAAAAAGATTTGGGCGACGAGCTGTCGGATGTACTGTTTGTAGTGATGTGTATCGCCAATCAAACCGGCATTGATTTACAGGCTGCTTTTGAAAAAAACATTGCCAAAAAAACTCAGCGCGACCATGCCCGCCATAAAGAAAACGACAAACTAAAGGACTAATAAAACACCCCTTGATTCAAGCCCAGGTCAAACACAAGGCGGGGCTTACGGATGTGCTGATCATCTTTATATAGATACGCATTACCCGCTGTGTCTAGCATGGGGATATGGCAATTTTTACTATGATTTAATTTCTTGGGAATAAAACGCATGTCATGAAACACATGATTTTGTATGGCGTTGCGAACTTGCTCTGCATCCACGCCAGCCGCCACTTGAAGCACTTGTGAGTAGGGACCCGCATATTTAAACTGAGCCTGCAAGAGTCCGTGCGACACAGTTGCGTACACCGATCCTGTGGTATCCATGTAACAACCCGTACGAATTTCTAAACGATCGGTTGGGGCTTTATGTCCCATTTTTCCAGTCCATAAAACCGAGCTAATGCCTGCCTGCCAAAGTCCATGATATTGGTACTGCAGCAAGAAGGCGCCCGTTCTAAATCGATCCAATGCTGGGCGTGCGAGCAAATCATTCTCTGCAATTAAACACACGTCTTTAATTTGAATAGCGATCTGTCCGGTTTGTTGTGTGGTGCCAATGCTCGTGAAATAAGCGTTGTAGGCGTATGACACACTGTTAACATAATTGCTTTGTTGACTCAAGGCGCCTAAAAATGGATTATAATATGTTCGAATAGGTCCCCAAGTATACACCACACCTTGGCTGAGGGTGAGTTCAGGGTATTTTAATCGCGGACCCAAAGCCCTCAGATTGTAATGCAATCGAATTTCTGAATTGGTTTGGAAATGTTGATTGAGGTAATAGAATTGAACGCATAAACCAACGCGCTGGACGTGCGTGCCGAAGGCCAGTTGCAGTCCCGCATTGAAGCCTACTTGTGAATTTCGATACAGTAGATCTTGCGCATTTGAACGCTGTGTACAAATACTCAAGACAAAGAAGAGTATTAAATTACACCCAGCCTTTTTCAACGATGCTGTGTTTTATTTGGTGAACATCTAAATGGAGTCCAGGAAGGATGAGATCAGCGCTATTATAATCGGCTTCGCGCGCGGCAAGTAATTGCTCAATTTTGCGCAGCATGCCTTCGTCGTTGAGTCCAGCTAAAAGCGGACGAGACTCTGCTTGTGTTCGAAGACGATCGAATAAGTCTTTTGGAGATAATTTTAGATAAATGACATGACCAGCGTTTTTTACAGCTTCTAGATTTTTTGGATTACTGATACTTCCTCCACCAAGGGCAAAGATACTGGGTGTTTCAGAGTTGCAGAGTGTTTGAAGGGTTTTAGATTCGAGCATTCGAAAATGGGGTTCACCTTCTGAATTAAAAATGGAGGCGACAGATTTTTTTTCTTGGGCTTCAATAAATTGATCTAAATCTACAAATGGGCGCTGTAAAACAGATGCAAGTTCTTTTCCTAAACTTGATTTACCACTGCCCATAAAACCGCAGAGAAAAATATGACCCTGTGTTTGCTTCAATCGCCTTAAAATTTTGCTTTTTGTGCGAGGGCAAATTCTTTGGCGAAATAGGTAAGGATCACAGAGGCACCCGCACGACGAATGCTCAGCAAAATTTCATCACGAATGCGATCGCCATCAATCCAACCCTTTGCTGCTGCGGCTTTCACCATAGAGTATTCACCACTCACATTGTAAGCGGCAATTGGTAACAACGATTGCTCCGAAACAGCGCGAATGATATCTAAATAACTTAGCGCAGGTTTCACCATCAAATAGTCGGCTCCTTCAGCTTCGTCTAACACCGCTTCTAGTAAAGCTTCACGTTTGTTAGCGGGATCCATTTGATAGGTTTTTTTATCTCCAAAACGTGGCGCACTTTCTAAGGCATCGCGGAAGGGTCCATAAAAACCACTCGCATACTTAGCCGTATAACTCATGATGCTCACATTGGTAAAGGTATGGTGATCTAATTGTTCACGAATGTAGGCTACGCGACCATCCATCATATCACTCGGACCGACAATATCGGCACCAGCAGCGGCTTGGGCTACGGCCATTTTGCCTAAAATACTCAAGGTTTCATCATTTAAAATCTGACCATCTTTCACAAAACCATCGTGTCCATCAGAACTATAAGGATCCATGGCCACATCGGTCATAATCACCGCTTCTGGCAATTGTTTTTTTATTTCGCGAAGGGTACTGAGGTAAAGTCCTTTTTCATTAAGACTTTCGGTCGCCGTTTTATCTTTTAATTTTTCTTCGAGGTTTGGGAAAATGTCAAACGTAGTGATCCCAAGTTTTAAACAGCTTTCAATTTCCTTGAGCATTAAATCTTGACTCAAACGAAAGATCCCAGGCATACTGCTGACTTCAGTTTGTTTGTTTTTTCCATCGATTAAAAAAAGCGGGAAAATCAAATTAGAAACAGACAGTTCCGTTTCGCGAACGAGGCTACGAATGGCTTCAGATTTACGATTGCGACGAGGACGTTGTGGAATATTCATACAGAAAAAATTTCGACACAAAGGTACAGAAAGAATGGCATCTCTGCTAGCTCATCGCTGCAGATTCGTGAGGGCTTGGCTCCTTTCGTCCATTTCTAACATGGCGGCCAAAATCAATTGTGAGTAATTTTGCGAAGAGCTCTTGAATCGCGCAGCTTGTGTGCGCCAGAGCGTGTAAATCAAATCCATATTGCCCTGTGGAACAGGCATCGCCAAAAGCGCTTTTTGAACATTATAGGCGCCAGCGTGGTAAATGTGCATCACCAATAAACGGAACCAAAGTTCTTCTTCATTCACATATTTGATGCCTACAGAGTCTAACATTTTTCGCGCTTGGGGAATACAAATCGTTTTAATGAGACTACTTGCGGCAAAGGCGCTGCGATCAAAATCGGCACGCTCATCCACTTGTTTGTTCACTTTTAAACCATACATACGCGCTACACCCTTCATTAATTGGAAGGGACCGTAAGCGCCCACATTTGATTTTTGCAATTTGTTCGGACTTTCAATTAATAGTATGGCCTGCGCATACCATGGATCGACTTCATTATTGATAAAACAATTGATGCCCTGATGAAAATTTTGAGAGGTGCGATCAAAGTCGTAAAAAAACTTTTTTCCGCTAGTGATGAGAATACGATAGCTAGAATCAAGATTCCGCGCCAGACGCACACTATCACGGTAGAATTTTTTTTCTTCCTCGGTTTTACAATTCCAATCGTTAATACAGATTCTCTGTAATTGTTCGCGTGAATGCGCAAAACTAATGATAGCAGAATCTTGGTGCAGTTTCATAATGTCTCGCCAAAAACGAATCTGCGGAAGCGTATCTACCTTATACGCGTATAAATTTGCGTCGAACACATAATTATCGCTGTGGCCTGTAAGTGGGTTCACGCGACCCACAATGTTTTTGCAATACTCTCTGCCTTGCGCATCGATGGCAATGGTGGTGGTATTATTTTTTTTAGCAAGCGTATCGTCCCCTGGTCCCGCAAGTGCAGTATCGCTAAAAGTAACAAAGAACAAAAGGAAGAGGGCAATGCGCATAGGTATTGGTAAGTAAGGCTAAACTTAAAGGTAAGAAATGCCTTTCAAATCTAAAAGCCAATTAGGATTTATTATCTTCAGGTATTGGTTAGTAAGTGAAGCAGAGTCACCAAAAGAAATTTTGAAAAGCTAAGTAGTTTCTTCTCACTTCTTCTTCTTCACCTCTGCAGGCGGCGCAGGTTTCATATACTCCTGCATAAAGTCGTTGAAGTTTTTACTCTTGTAGGCATTTGACGCAATGTAAGTCAAGATGGGTTTTAAGCGTTCTGGACTCTGATAAAAATTTAAGGCATCGATGGTATTAAATTGCTCATCGAGCATACAGAGCGTCGGCAAACTAAAACGATTGCCACTCAACTGCATACCTAAGGTGTGTAGGGGGAAATTATTAACTACGGTATTAAAACTTTTTACGCCATTAAATACCACGGTGTCTTTTGAACCCGCATCAAAATTTACTAAGTAGAAGTTTTTATTGATGTAAGCAGCCAAACTAGTATCAACAAAGGTAGTTTGCTTCATGATACGGCAGGTATTACAAAACTCTGCACCAAAATTCACGAGGATCTTTTTCGGATTTTTCTTTTGGAGTTTTTCAATCTCGCGAATGTCGTAAGTTTTTACAGGTGCTTTTGCAAAAGTGGTATCGTAAAAGGTATTCGTAAAGTGTTTGCTGAATTCTTCGTAAGCTGAATTTTTCCAAGCGTTCTCTACCATAAAGACCAAAAGTGGTTCTATTTTTTTCTCATCTAAATAGCCAGGCACTAAAAGCGTGTACTCATAATTATTGGTCACAAACAAAGTGGTGGGGTAGCTCATATTGCCTCCTAATAATTTAATGGCGAGCTCGTGGGCTTGTCGAGGGGCGGGACTCAGAGGTTTGTATACCTTTCCGTTGTATTCAATGGTATCCTTAGTTTCGGCGTCAAATTTTACGGGATAAAAATTGGTGTTGATATAA
>JAULBW010000556.1:12059-30530 GCA_032358265.1 Vaucheria bursata | reverse complement strand
TTCTATCAACACAAGTCAGTAAATGTAATGTACATGTTTCATTCTTGTTCATTGTATTTTGAATTCCTGACACTTACTGAACGTGTGTATTTGAATTTGCAATTTCATTTGTAATTACATTCTAGCTTCAACATGAAAGTGCTGCAAACTTCTCTTTGATTCACTTCACAACTTTTTAAAGATTTCATGAGTTTCTCTGAATAGGTTCTGCACAAGCAGCAGGAGCTCTGTTTTGATGCCAAGTCTAAGTGTTTGTTCAATGTATTATTTATACATAACCCTCCTTTTTGCTTGTTTATTTTACCCTTGTTTCCCATTTGCTACAGCACATTTTTAACAAATTGAATAGTTTGAAACTGTCAGGTTGTGCAACAGATCTGAAAATATAATATGGGACTTATATGCCAAGATTTTTATTAGCTACTGCTCCAATTCCCATTCCAGATGTGATCCAGGACCTGCATCTGTGATCTGCACCCATCTCTATTTTATTCTATACAACTCTAAAACTAAATTATAGCTTTATGGTTTCAACTCAACAGTTCATCTCCGTAATTCCGATTACTTGGAACTTGAAATATATTATTCTATGTGGAAACTTATTCTTGTTTACCCTAAAATTCTTCTGGTCCTTACAAAAATTCGAAGAGGTTATGTAGTGCATCTTTGTAATTACAAATTCCTAATTCTTGTCAGGACCTAATATACTTTTGCTGTGTAATTTGTATTAGAGTTATGATTTACTTACATGCTATATTGTCTATGTACAATACCACCAAGGAGTTGCAGTTATAGTTTGATCTAATTTGTCTTGTATATGCATAGAATAAGTTGTAAGGTGTTGTCAAGATTCACTCTTGTCAACACATGCAATAAGATTAATATAATTAATTGTATATTTTACGTAATGTTTTTCTATTCCTTGCTTTGTCCTGGCTTCTTGAATTACACATCAGTGCAATGTGCTAGTCTTAATAATTCTGTATTGATGGTTTCTTCATTCTGCTTTTCTACAGCTTCTTGGCAAGCAATGCCCTCTATAGCGCATATGGACAGATTCATTTCACATGAATATATTTCATATACTTTTTCTCTTTTGTCTTGTACTACCTTGTGCTATGGTTGAGATCACAGCACGTTGCATTCTTTAATCTTTTTTCTTACTATACTAACATGATAATTATATTAATAAGTAAAAAAGCACATGTTGAAAAACATACTTTAAATAGTATATTATCAGCAAGGCACAAGAGCTAGTAGACCTTAGCCTGCAATATTGGAAGTCTTACTTCTGATCACTTGACATTTAACAACAGATTATAACTGATCATCAACAAATAATATACTTTTAGATGTTTCACAATGCAGCGATCTCACCAGCAACATAATATTGCATGTGTAACTTATAAAATAAACTGGTCTTGCTCTTTTTTAACGTAAGGTTGTTTCCAAATCCATTAATCTTGATCCTTATTTTTTTCAGCTTCTTCAATGCTCACACCAGTTGCTTCACCATAAAAAAGCATACCAGAAACGCCATATCATTGCATCCATTCGGATATCCAGCCATCGGATGCCTTAAACTCATTCCCAATCTCTAGTTCTTGCGCAAGTTTCTTGAATTTTTGCTTTATTCAACTTGTGAGTATATTGTAATCACTTAATCTTGATCTTACCACACAGAGTAAGTTGTATAAGGAATTGCTGATTTTATCGTATCATCCCAAAATGACTTTGGCACGTTATAAAGAAGTGTCGCTCAATCGTTCGGAATATGCGTCAATGATGGTGTGTTAGTTTATCATCATCATACAAGTATCAGTTTGGGAAACAACATGTCTTTTCCAGCGTTTGCTTTCAATACCTCCTTTCTTTTGATTTTAGATATTATTTAAGATTTAATTGAGGTACTAGGATGTCTCGTTAATTTCTTCAAGGGTGTAGGTGATATTGTCTTGAGCTTCATCACCCTAGGACCCCGTCTCAATTTCAAGCAAATGGTACCAATGTAGTTGGAAATCAGTTGTATTCTCTTGACCTCAAAATACTGTGGTCCTGGGCATATAAAATGCTAATGCAGATATGCATAAGTTTTCTTGAGTTAACATTCTCTATGGAGTTAACAGAATTTGGCTGGCTACCACTGTTTCTTAAGAAGTAACTGTACATTGAAAATATCTTTCACTTTCATGAAAAAACCTTTTCGATGTCTTTAGAGTTACTAGATGGTATGAGCCGAGTTAGCGCATAAGTTTTGTCTTTGTTTATAATGTGTGTAGCATCTCGATGTAATTCGGGGATTCTGATTAATCTAGATCTCCATCTCGATGATGAAAGAAGTAAATTTCTGAAGGAGATTAGCTACTTTATTCTGATTTCCTTTTATGTTCAGCAAGAAATAATATTTAACTTTCTTTTGATGGCTTAAGGGTAATACTCACTTTTCGTTCACTTGCAACTTTCAACAAATATAAAGGTAAAAAAGTCAGAAATATGAAATCTAAGGTAACATTTGAAATCTCAAACCTATTGAAACCGTTGTAGAAATGGTTTTCTTTCACCCTTCCAAATTCTTGATAAATGAAATAAATCCTTATAAAAATGTAAATATCATTCTTGTTATATTGACAGTATTTTTCATTTACTCAACTGAAAATAATTGAATTATATGATGTTTCACATGATATCAATAGCCAAATCGAATATTTTAATTTTTTTAAAATCAAAATGAATAAGACATTAGATTTGACCCATGAAATCAATCTGATCGCCAATGGCAGGTGAGAAAAATCTGCAAACTAAATATTGAAACAGATAAAATTGAAAATAATTTACTTTTTGAGATAATAATAAATTGCATCAATTTAAAATTATTTGGCAGCCTTCACTTTGTGTATGCTTTCTTGCAGTTCCCCCCTCACTGACCTACCGTTGTATGTGTTTTGTTATATAGTTTTATTTCCATCAGTGCTCCTAACATGGCCTTTCATTACCAAGTATTCATCATGCCAATAGGTGAGTATCGCAGGGAAACTGTATGAACTTTCGCAAATGCCATAAATTCTTTAGTAGAACTATTAAATATAGTACAGAAATGCAATTTCACATCACCACATCATCTGCACCTTGTAAATCGTTATTTCTCTTTTCTAATTGATTTTGGTCAAAATGAATGTTTTACCCCCTCTATTTTAGATCAGTACATGCATTATTCAGGTCTCTTTGCAGCGCCTCCATTGCTGCTCTGCTGCTGTCAATGTTTACAGTATACTGGCAACTGCTGTACAGCGCTGAACAATAGTACTAAAGTAATTTTGCGCCATTACAGCAACTACACCATGTGATTTGTATGCTTCACTTTTTTCATCAAGTTTGATCAATATTAACAGCTGTTTACCCCCTATTTCGTATCAGCATAAAGACTAAATAAAATATTTATTTACATATGCAATGCCTGATAAAAAAAAAGACTTACTCAGAAAAGCTGAAATTACGATCTCTCAAATGATTCCTTGCAACTTTATTTTGTCGATTTATCTGTAAAAATACAATACCCTAAAAATAATTGTGTCGTAAATAAATTTATGCTAACCAATCATTCAAATATAGTCAATGTTTGACCTTTTCAGATAGCTGTACTGCAAAAGCTCCATCGTTTTCATGAGGACTGAAAAAATTATACTTTTTTTCTTCAAGAAACTTCTTCACTGCCCATCTCACTACTGGCGTTCCTCCTTTTTTCGCCCGTCCAGTAATTATTAGCAAAGAAACATCTTCTAGCGCGGAATTATTAAGCCTAACCAAAAATTAATTCAAACTTTTCTTAAAACATACTGAAGAACCTCATTATTTGAGTACACAATACTTTTGATAAAATTAGTTTTCGCTTATAACATATGGCCATGACAGGTGAGGTCTTAAAATCAGTTAGTCAGGCTAATTTTTTTCTGATATTATCATTTTTTTGACTTGCTATCATTTTACAACCTGAAAATAGAGTTAAATTTGAATCAGGAGTCAGCTAGTCAGGTCACTTAAAAAGTTGTCATAGCTTGCACAAAAAGTCATATTGTGCCAAGATCAGCCTCGGATTTTCAAATACAACGAATAACTTAATTCGGTGGTACCGACAGCTTCATTATATCTTATATGTACGGTACTTCATGATACATCAGACAATATTTACAGAGAATGATATTATGGAAATCTACATAAATACACTCCAATTTGATCATTGTTCTAGAAATTTGTTCAGTAAGTTAATATTCAAACTTATATATGAAATATATATAATTAGGTTTGATGAGCACAATATCGAATATATATTAACTCCTTGAATAGACTGATTTTTCTTGCCATCTCAGTTAATAGCACCTTAAAATTAGAACTGAAATCTCAGTACCAATCGAATTACAAAATAACTTTTCAGAGAAAAATGATCGAATTATTTTTATCATCTAATTAGTCAAATCAAAATTCCATGTATATCAAATTTTGTAGTAATTCCATCTGTTCGGAGATAAATAAATTTAAGTATACTTGTTTACAAACAGTGGAGCATACTTAAATTTAGGTGCATATATTTCTTTATATATTTTGAAATAAACGCTAGAATATGCTCGAAGTCAAAACTTCATAGAAAAATTTTCTATTTAAGAAGTTTTATAATTAATCAGGGATCGAAACCCATCGAATGCAAGCTAAGGAAAAAAATAAATTAATCTGGCTTAAAACGATTACTTTCGATAGCTACATTATCATTGATCAAATATTAACAAACCTGTCCTATAAAACTTAATCTATCAGATGGCCAGTACCATGATAGAGAATATGCGATGCAGACTATGGTGCTAACCAAATCACATCAAAAAATTTATTTTAGTTAAAAAACTAGTGTGTAAGTGCTTTCTCATAAATGGATTTGGAATTGAAAAAGTCAATTTGAAAAAAATCATTGTTTATGGTCGAAAATGTTTACCAATGAGCATATGTTTGCTATGTATGATAAAAAGTCATCCTATACCTCAAACAAAAATTAAAATGTAATATAAATTCCACAGTTAAAATCATATGAAGTATAACTCGTAGCAATTATATCTAGTGCCATTTCAAATCAGAGCTTGGAAAAATTATTTACTTTTTTACATTTTGTAGACAGCTCACTTATTTTTAATATTTGGTAAAAAATCAATTAATTTTTTGAATTTAAGAGAAAAGCAAAAATTATATTTAATTTTTTCATATCAGTAACCCAATATTCATATCCATCGGTCTTACTTCGATCGATGTATGATGTCGTAACGAAGAAAAACTTCTAATGAAATTTCCTACATTGATTGCCGTTTCCTTGTTTCAACGTCTATCACAGTTGAACTATTGTTAAATGGTGCAAAGTTTATTCTTGTTGATCAGAAGAATATAATGTCACCAATTTTATTTGAACTTATTATTTTTAAAATTTAATCGAAAATTTTGGAATGAAAAATAGTAGTAAACACATTGGGAAATGATGTTCCTGCGATTTTAAATATTCAAGATGACGATTATTACTAGTTTTGAATACCAAGAAGATTCCGTAAAAGATATTAGAACAATAATTAATATTTTCAAAAAGTAAAAAAATGATTTAAAGTTAGTTTCTCCAAACTGTTTCAAATTAAAGCAAGTTCAGGATACAGCAAATTTGCCGTAAACGCTCAATAAATTTTTAGTTCCGATAGAAGTTTTATCTAAATATCTACAGCTAAATAGACATAATACAACTTTTCATTTATTGGTTAAAAGCGAAAATTCGTTTAAAGTGAATTGATTCTATCTGAAGTTTATACAATGTATTCAGCAAATTCAGTATATGATAGAAAAAAGTTACAATATTGTAGAATATGCCTCTAAATTTTTAAAATGAAATGAAGAAATTTGAAGGCAATGAGTGAAAATGGATGAAAACATGTCTTCGAAACTTTTCAACTCATAATGTAATGTGTTGCTTTTTTAACGGTCAATGAAAGATTTGAGATATAAAATTATTCTGTACTGAAATTTTCTACGTACCTAGAGAGCTCAACCCGCACTGCAGCAAGTGACATAGCTACACTATGCATATGTACATCAATTACTGATGTATAGCTTGCATAATCTGACTCTTGTGTGCTTCTATTCCTGTCAACTACACCAGAACTCAACGCATCAGCATATAACTTGTCTACAAGATTGAAATCTCCATTATTATGGGCAATATTTACTATTGCACGAACAGTATTATATCCCATTTTGACATTATCTATTTCCATCATTTTGATCCATTCTAGAGCTCGATTCATATCGGTTCCGCAAGACTTTATCATATTGTTGAAGATGATGACATCTGGTTTCAAATTATGAGATTTTATTGTTTTAAATATGGCATTTGCAGAATCAGGTTGTTTGGCATTTGCATAAACATTTATTAATGCACTAAAAGTGTACATAGTTGGTGCGATGCCCTGTTTTTTCATTCTATTGTATAGTAATTCGGCTCTTTCTGGATCTTTCGCTTGAGCTGCAGCGCTGATGAGGCAATTGTATGTTGTTGAATCAGGCTTACAGCCAGAGTTTTCCATGGATTCTAAGTGCGTTAATGCAAGATCGAATTGCTGTCCTTTCCCGAGGGCATCAAGTAAGCGATTCCAACTAATCACGTCTGGTGATATTTTGCGCTCATCCATCAATTCAAAGACTTTTAACGCAGCTTTGTAGTCACCAGCTTTGCTACATGCATTAAGAATGGTGGTATAGCTTATGAGATCCGGAACAACATGCGCTTCTCGCATACTTTTATGTAATCTATTTACTGCCAAAACATTCCCTTGTCTGGCGCAAATGTTCAAAAGACTGTTGTAAATAACCAAATTCGGATAAAGTCCAGCCTGCTTCATTTTATCTAATAGACTTATAGCTATATGAAGAGGGCCGCCTACAGAAAATGCTTTCAAAATAAAACTAAAGGAGAGAACTGTTGGTTTCACATTGAGTCTATTCATTTCGTCAAGTAATTTCATTGATTCCTGCCAATCAAAGACGGCAGCGTGAGCTAACAAAACAGAGTTGTAATTAGATACTGATGCATTTTTTCCAGATGCTTCTAACTTTCGTAGCAGATTGACTGCCTCATTTTTCCGGCCGTTGATTCCCATAGCCCATAGAGCATGACTTAGTGACGTTTTAGTTAAAGCTTTTTTTTCCTTTTCAGCATCTTCTAACTTGATTAATACTTCTTGCCACTTTCTCTTGTTACCCAATTCATTAATTTCAGCTGCAAGAGGGTCTGATATTTTCTTTCGTACGGATTGTTTTACCCCACTTCCGATTGAAGTACTGAAGCATCTAAGGCTAAGACTGTTGACGAGTTTCTTGCGATAAAGGATGCGAAAATTGGCACTTACATTTATTTGCATGTTTGACAACTTTTCGCTGCTTGGTTCAACTGATTTAATATTAGTATTTATATTGAGTTGCTTCTAGATTATCACAAATCACATGAGGAACCGTCGAAAAAACGAACACTGATTTCAACAATTAAAACTCATTTCCTGAAAAAACTCCCTGCATGACAGCATTCGGTAAAGACTTCAAGCAATTACTCAATAGCACTATGCCCTTTCATGTGATGCCAAAAGAGTAAAGTATATCGAGTTAACCTTTTACAAAGAATTTCCAGCATCTAACAGAACTTCCCGACGGATACAAAACTGCGCTAAAAAGTATCTTTGTCATTCATTTTTCATAACCCAAGAAAAAGCCGTTGCACTTTTGGCAACAAAAAAGTATTAATCGGAAACCATTATTTTAACATAGACTGCAATATTTAAAAGCAGACTAAATTATTATTACATGAAAGTATTTTTGAATAACAAATTTATGTTTTTATGTTAGATACTAAAGCTGTCTATATCAGTAGTACTTTTATTAATGGTACTATAGTTTTTACAGAGTACATTTTGATGTGGCTATAGAAGATTTTTTATGTCAAAGTAGAAAAAGCAAACTTATGGTAAACATGACTCTATCTTTCAACTGTTCTATCGTATCTCTTTTACTGTATCTCTGTCAATCCGAATATTCATATAGTTCCATTAAATAAGTAGTAACAGGTTATAAAAGTTAAATTCATCATCAGAAACAAAATGATTCTCATTGAAACTATTTTCACTGCATAAACTGAAATATTTTTCATCAGAACCATCATGAAGAGAACTTTTGCCAACATTCAAAAACTTGTATCACTATTCTATGATCAACAATAATCGTTGTAATAGCTTTCAGCATCACACATATTACATTGATTACTGGAACAACAAATTTGACTGCAATTTATCTTAAGGCATACTAATTTCTAAATTTTTTAGGGGTCATTACGGTTGAAGTTTTTAGGGTGTACAAATCAAAATGTACTGTAATTTATTCAGCTTGTGTGAAGTTTAATATTTTTTTATTTTGTTTGGCAAAATGTAATCAAATACATGATAAGCATTGAAAACTGGTATTTTATCTTGTTAAATTTATGAAATTTGTTTATCAATAGGTTTTAGGATCAATGCATATTTTTTTATTAATTAATACTGTGTATTTGTCACAGTTAAATAAATATTTTTTCAAGAATTTGTATTTTTGTTTCCTTATAAAAGAGTCTTGTTGAGTAACAGCATTGTGCAATATCTGCTCAGAGTTTAACTGGAAATAAAATCCACACAAGATTGTATCTGTTAGCACCGCATTTACAAGGTTCACGTGTATGAATATTTTGTATGTGCTTAAGTCAGCTGCTCCTATTGGGTAGTATTTGTTCTATATGAAAATTTGTTCTTTTTGTATTTTGGTTGTTCCGAATTAAGGAACTACTGAAAACTAGTTCACTCTTGTATCTGCAATATACCTGCTGTGCTCCAAAACTTCTGAACGGCCTTCACTTAATATATATATTGTTATATTTTGGTCCCTGTTTTTTGTTTGTTTGAATTTTGTTCTGAGCCTTTCTGTCAAATCTAAATCTTGAAAGTTGCTCTGTTTGCTTTGAACCCTGTTCCTGACCAGATCCTGACAGTATCACTGTTGGGTAGATGTAGGCTAAACAAGATCAACTACATTTTTTTTCTTTTGACCATGTACAAACTTTAATTTAAAATGCATATTTTTTTTACAAAAAGTTGCAACATTTATACAGGCTTCTGGAAAACTTGTCAACATTTTAAAAAGAGTGCATAGCAACTGTTTTTGGATGAACATGATATATATTTTACTAGCATATGGAGATCATGGCCTATACATACACAAAAAGATCATGTCAGACATATTTTGCACTAAGTTTTTCATTTTTTTTATTAGTTTTAGTGCTATCAGTTACAGTACTCGCACAATGTGTATTTAAACTGTTCATTGCTTTTTGATCATCTTACGTAATCTTTTAAAACCATGGTGCTATTCAACATCACATTCAAATTATAAAAATAATTATTTTGAAGATACTGATAAGTATGCCATACAATTGATAACAGATTCATTTTCAATGTTAAACTATCCATCCAAAGTAATATTGTAAAGAGGAATGGCAGAAGCAACCAAACAGTATCAATGCCAACAAAAAAATAAAACAGTAAGTGTATTAGAAATAATTAGTTAGCATTAAGTGAGTAAGTGAGCATCATTTTCTAACTAAAGCTGCAGTGACAACTCTGCAAAATAGCAGAGTAATTGCAGTTTCAAAATGTGGAGTGAGTTTGAGGAAAGTTGTAACTGTTTAGGTTCAGAAAAGGGGGTGACCTTGAAGTGGGAAATTCTCAAATAATTAGAGAAAGTGGTTTTTTAGTCAGGAATTTACCCCTAAGAAAGTTAACTCTACTCTGTAGCTGTGATACATTTCTCCTGATACTATGTTGAAGTTTTAGTTTAGATTATGAGAACAAGTTTCAGTAAGTGATATTTTGCTGTGTTGATGGTTATTTTACCTTTATCAACACAATTTACGATGTAACAATATACGCATTCTGTCACAGATTTCTTGTGTTTCCGTTGTGTGTTACATTTTGTTAGGAACTAGTTATTCAAATGTGTCAATGGAAGAAAGCCAAAACTAGCAAGGCAAAAGTATAAACGGGGCAAGGACAAAATTGGGAATCTCCATTAACAGTTTGAGCAAAAAATAATAAGAGACTAACAGGAAACATGTAATATTATATGTTTCTGTTTCTGCCACTGAGCGCAAATAACTTAATACAAAATAAACTATACAGATTAAGTTAAATGATACAAGCATCTGAATTACTATTGCTACAACTATCCATGTAGTACTGATTATGAATATTCACAACAAAACATATAACAATGCATTTGTCTCTGTACTGAAAAGTTTAGAACTATTGCTTGATTCAAACCTGTGCAACTACATCTGCTTAAGTCCTAATACATTCCTAACATTTTTGAAGATGCAGCAGAGATGAATCTTTGATAAATAAATGTAGGTAATGTATGTAGGTCTTCTTATTAAAATGTAATATAAGAAATGAGAATCTGGACAAATGTAAACATGCACATTTGATTTTCTTAATGCCTTGTCTACCTGACATTTTTTTTATGTTGAGATATGTCTGATGTAAAACAAGGTCCTGCTAGAATTTACAAGATGATAACCAAATTTCAATACATACAGCCACAAAAGCTTTTAAAGATGGATCTTATATATACGTTGAAGTAAGTTATCTGGAAAAAAGTAGTACAGAAGACATATATTTTTATCATCAGATATATCTCAGCTGTGGGCCCTTGGTAATGTATATTTTTGATAGGTATCTGCAACATTTTACAACTTTCAGTTTGCATCTGTATCCTTACATACATGTAGTATACCAATCAAGTCTACTTACTTCATACAAACTCCATATATACTGTTATGTGTTGCTACAACTTTGAAAAAGATGATTTTGTACAAGTATTATATTCTGATAAACTTTGACCTCTTTTTTACATTGTTTATACAGGTATGATACATGTTTTTGCAAATCATCCATGTTTATAAAGTCTGCTCATAATGAAAAGCTTGTGCTTTCTCATTTGACATTTTTTTAAGCTGTACAGTTACATTATTGCTCTTAGTGCTAAAGTAAAATGCTTCTAAAAGAATAAACTGAACAAATAATGCACAAAAAAACATCATTAAAATCACAGAGAAACCAATCTATCCAAATTTTGTTTTTTTTTGTAACAAACTTATTCACATAAAAAATCATACAAACACTAATTTCATTTAGTAAATTATTATTTAATAAAGCCATTGACCAAAAAAATCAAAATTGATGCCATCCCTGAGAATTGTTGGTAACCATATATGCTTTGAGAATTTGTTTGATTCTAGGAATTTTAACATGTGTTTAGAAAAGACTTTGGCTTACAAATTATTTTTCAAAGATTATGGAAAATAATGCTGCAAGTCTTTCTATTGCTACTTGAATTTGCATACAGCTGTTGTGACATGCTGGTTTGATCTTGAAAATGGCTGAAGTATTAAAGTCCAATGTAAAAATATTTTAAATCTACTTTTGATTTACTTTTATTCTTGCTTCTGTTTATAGAGTATTAGACTTTACAATTATTATTAAAACAGTTTAAAAGTTATCAACTGTATTATCTGACAAAAGTTCAGCATCATAACATTTATTTAATAAAACTTTTGGATAGAGCTAAAGATATTTTTATGCATTTGCAATATATTTTTTTAATTGAAATCATACTTTTTCATGTCAATTTCTATTGTCTCTCATCTATGAAACTAAAACTCTTGGCATAGATCATCTATCTTGGCAATACAAATTTTTGAATAATGTAGTTTCACATTAATAATTACAAGGAAAAGCCACCAAAAGTTTAGTTTATTTTCATTTCTTAATTTAGATTTAAAATCTATGTATGGTATTGACTATTTATTTGTGTAGAAGTTTTTAATTTACCTTATCTGTAACATTAGCAAAATTTTTTGTATGATTGCTCATAAAACCAGTTATATAACAGGTGCATTATGTTGAATTCATTTAAAAATTTTAATAGTAAAAATTAGATTTAATTTTTCAAAAGTTAAACTTTTTTCATTCTGTGCATTTATTTAAATCTTACTACTGAAAATTTTTCCGTACAATTGCAAGAAATTTTTTTTTACAAAAATATGAGCTTGTTAAGAATTTGATAAAATTTACAAAGAGTCATTTAAACAAACCACCAGTTAATTAGGATCTTTGAAAATTTTAAGATATAGACTTTTTGCAAAGTTTATGTTAAAAATGATGATACAATAATAAGAGTCAAACCTATTGGTATGACAGGATATAAAAATATGCAAGGCAGCAGGATACAAAACTGCTTAATTTAAAACTATTTCTTTCTATTAAATTATACAATATCTTTCAATAATTTAAAATATGTTTTGGTTCCAAAAAATTGTTCTGAGGTTATAAATCTTTGTGTAAAATTTTTCAAAGAAACAGCATGTCGAGATTTCTACTGGTTACTGTTATCATACTCGTTCAATATTGGTATCTTATATCTGTTACTGCTATGCAATTGAATTTTACAACTATAAACTGATATAAGAGTTTATTGCGTTCCTTAAAATGTAATGTTTTGTCACATCATTCGTCATTTTCTGATTTATTCATCTTGTGGTAAAGTTATGTATTCGGCAATGATGCACTAACATCAGCAGAATTTAGTAGAGATTTTGAGTATTTCCATGATTCACTTCCATCTTCAACATATTCCAATTTTAATATTTATTTTGGCATCCTAAGTTATTTTTCATGACTTTCTAATTATTATCACTTCCTATCTTTCTCCAATTTCACGGAGGTATCGCAGCATTTAAGGCACAATATCAATTCTGGTCTTAGGCTCTCGCAGTGGCTAAGTCTTCATTTCTTCTTTTATATAATTCATATATCAATGTACTTATTTCTTACTTTCTCTTCCTTTGTCATGGTTGAATTTATCATGTCATCCTAATTTTGCTGTGACCACAGCATCGTGGTACTTTCTCTTTTTTTCATTTTAACTAAGCCAGCAGAATAAATTATAACATCACAAATGTAAGCAGACTCCAAAAAGTGTAAATGCATGCATTAGTGACTTTTCGCTTCATAAAGAGTTAGTTTTTGTTTAAAAAATCAAATTCATAATTTATTTCTGAAACGACAAAAAATAAGAGCCTAAAAAATTAAAAAAAATTTGAGTTCTTTTTTACCCTTTCTCAAAATATCTAACTAGATTTTGTTGCTTATTTTAAATAGTAACGCGCCACAATTACATCGTTTGTCAAATAACGACAGCAGAAAGAAAACTTAAATACCAGCACAATAAAATTTTTAATCCAATATTTCAGTTGAAAATAGATTATCTTGAATACAACAATTTAGTCAGAAAAATGAAAAAAACAATCGACTCGAAGCATACAATTAAATAGTCAAAGTAGCACTGACAAAAAGTGCCCAAATCCATATTCAACAGAATCGTTTGGTTTCGATTTAAACTAATATTATAAAAATATCTTGATAATACATCATTTTCGGTTCATTTTCTGCGTCATTGCAACTTCTGTCATCATCTAAGAAATGAAATGGATAATAATGTAAAAATATCGATTATTAGTATTTTTTGTATTTTTTTTGTATAGTTTCATATATTTTCAGTACGTAAATTTTGCATATTCTCAAAAGGCAATAGATGTAAGTTGAGATGTGATCTGTTAAAAAATTTTGCTTAGAACTTTAAAATACTGTTATGATGTAACAAAGAGATGGAGAACCAGTAATGAAAGAAAGACGAAAAAACGATTTATAAGAAAAATTGACGTTTCTTATGTAAAAAAGTTTTGATATTGAAAATGAACATGTACGTTGCTATTGAAACATTCTTAAGTGCATACTTACATAATTGCAGTTTAAATGGACATCATTATAAAACTTGCGCTAACCAAACGTTTGCATTGTATACATCAGCTATTTTTTTGCTCCTTTTTTATATAAAACTCTTAATTTTTGAAACAGAAAAATACACTGCATTACAAAAATATTCTTTAACTATATGGATATTATAGAGATTGTGTAAAGGCTGCTCTAAAGCATTATAACATAAGAATTTTAAAAGTTTCATTAAAAAAATGAACAAAAAAATTCACCTCTATATTCTATACACAAACATTTGATAAAGAACATTTCTTTAGTAAATTATGTTTTTTGGTCATATCATTATTTCAAAGTTTCGGTTTGTATAAATATTTAACTTGGTGCAATCTAAGATTTAAAAATTCTTGAAGATAAATCAACAGAAAATGCATAAAGAAAGGAAAAGATATAGCAAAATTAAATGGCAGAAAAAAATTATTATTCAAATTGATAACTTTTATAAATATTGAAAAATGAAAATGATTCGGAGTGACAAAGTGCAGCATAAATATATGAACGTACTTACAATAAAAATACGTATTATATATATATCTCTCATGCATTACTAAAAAGTAAATGGAGAAAAAAATCCTAAAAAGTTGCACATCTTTACAAATGCATGTACATATAGATTAGCCTAGAATAAAAAGTATCTATAGATATTTCCCATGTATATTTACAATTAAACAATATATATATATTAATACATAAAAATTACATAATGAACCTTTAAAATAAAAAATAAATATATATAGTTGGAGTATGGTATGATCCAAATTGTTGAAATTTAATACATCTTTCTATAAATTTAATCTAACAATTTTGATTATATTTATGGACAGACCTGTAAAAATATATCAAAATCTGCAATAGATGCTAAGATTTGTCCAAAAACTGCACTTCCACCAGTTGGATCTTTCCTTTTAGCCACCTTCAACTCATCATAAAAGTCAAAAACTGAATAGCCTTTACTCTTTATGAAGCCTTCAAGTTCTACAGAATATTTTAAATATCTTTTATGCACCAATTGAATTAAAACTTATATATAGTGCAATATTGTGCTGTATGTAGGTGTACATATGCATAGTTTTCAATACAGAACCTGCATGTATTGAAGAAACGGCTTGAATTTTTTACCTGAGTTTATATAATTATGTTATAATTGTCATACTGGGAAAGTCAGAGCAATAAATAAATTTGTCAATTTGGAAAAACAATTTTTTTGGTTATTTTTTGTGAGAGGCTATTTTTTGTTTTCTCTGAAGATTTTTTTAAAAATCTTTTATCCAGACTGTACTCAATCACAAAGATGCCTCAACAATTAAATTAGAAATCTTAAAAAGAGCTAAATATTGAATAGCTACTGTTTAAAACAATTTTTCGAGCGTTTTTTTAATTTTTCTGCCATAACGCTACATTTAAAAATTGCAATTTTCACAGTCAGTATTGTAAACAGGAACTATAAAGTCATGAAAATATTTTAAAGTATTTATGCTAGAAGTCATTATTCATCTATATAGGTACATTTTTTGAAGAATTGAGAAAGTAGATTTTTTACAAAAAGACAAGACACTGCAGCATAATTATGTTTAAAGTTTTGTACTTTTAAAAAACTTGAATCAATAGTATCAGATTGTAAAAAAACACTAGTTTCAATTTTCAAATTTCCACATTGTTCCTACATATCTTATGTACTACAGCAGGCTATATTTAAGTAGCAAATTCTAAAATTGAAGAATATTTTGTTGAAGAATTATTTTTTAATGTATATTGGTGATAAAGAAAACTAACCCGAAAACTCGAATAAAATTGTCCAAATGTAAATTTAAACATGAAATAATTAGGCATTTACACATATGTACATATTACTTAATGTATAAGATGCCTAGATGCATACATAAATTATTCAATAAATACATAGAATACATGCATGCATACATACCTCCTTCAAACATTGTTTGGTAAGCTTGGTACACTTCAGTATATTCCAATTTCATTTCATCTGTCTCCAGGTTTACTGCAATGATTTTCAAAATAATCAAAAAACTTCATCAAATAGGAAATGTATACATCATTTATAGAATATGTATACATGTATATATACAAATGCTATCAAAAATTTCACATGAAATACATACTAATATGCGCATGCTTGTTGATGAAAGCTTCAAATTTAGCTGAAAACTCTTCATTCTCAAAAAAAAATTCTGCTACCTGAAGCAAAAAATATATTTATATGCATTAATAACAGATAAGCTTTTTAAGTCACTTTTACAGTGAAACTTCCTAGGTTGAACACTTCATCGTCAAGTGCTTAATAGCTCAACTTGAAGAAGTGTCCAGATATACAAAGGACAGAAGCAATTGGAAAGCTAAGTCAGCATCTTCTCTACGGTCTAGCCTACTAAGGTGTACTGTAATAAAGGATGTCCAATTCAAGAGGTTTCATTATTTACATGTTTAGTGCAAAGTAGTCTATCCTGTTGTAAATATTACCACTTTGTACACCATCACCTAAAGCTGTGTTTCATTGTCTTAAATGATAGTCGTGTAATAATATGCAAACAGCTAATATGAAGTTCAAGTATAGATATCATGGGAGTGCATAATGGTAAATTACTCAAACTCAAACAAAATTTTGATACGAACAAAAGTAAATAAAAATTGATTAATTTCGTGTTACTCCACGTACATGACAGTGATACGTGCATGAACGATATAGGTTTATAAGTTGCACTTGCTTATATAATAAATACAACACCAGTTATGCCTACGTAAAAACTCATTGGATATTGTACAAAATATACAGCTTGGGGCTCAAATAAATAGTTGCCGAGTACCATTCAGTAAGGATATGCGTGGCAATCTTTTCTGAACATAGTAAAAAGTTCATGCTTGAAGGCTATACGTCTTGTGTCTGGTATATTAGATGAAAACATCCGGTGGTAGAAAAGCTTGAAATGCGTTCATCTTCTTCTACTCTTATTGAAGTGTGTGCATCTTACGTAAACCCTATTCATATTAATTATTGTTGGCCAACCTGATTTACAATATTGCTACAATCCGATTTCTTGTCCAAATTTCTTTCATTCTTACAATGCGAGCGACCGTTCATTTCATCATGGAAACGCTCATCTGATGAATTTTTTTTCTCTTCCATAGTTTACGCGCAGTTGTGAGGTATGAGCTCGCAATAGCACTTCGTAACTGTATAGTACAAAGTCCGTTACAGTTTTTCAACAGACCAATCACATATGTTGCTAAATATTGGTTTATTTCTACTGGTTAATATGGATTGTCCCAATCAACTGGTTGCCACAATTAAAACCAATGACGCACGGAAGCTCATATATAATTATTAAACCCAGCAGCATTAAATAGGAATTCTTGTATTTCATTAAGAGTGAATTTTGGAAATGGTATATCTTGTAAGCAAAATGGATGAATTTTTTAACCGAGTTACTGAAACTATAAAGTTCATCTTTTTATTTTTCAAAAGAATCTTTTATGTATATTTGATTTTATTTAAAATACAGTTTTTGTTTCTTTCCAATTTAAGCAAAATTCATCAAAAACACCCTGAGAATCATTGCCCAAGAAAGATTGACATCAATTTCTTTGGACCAATCAGAACAAGAGATGAATCTACCGTGAACTGATATGACCTTGTTTAGAATCAGTCCATTTATTGGGTAATAGCAAATTATTGGCCTTTTTTAGTGGGTCATATGTTGGAGGTACTCTTAGACAAGGTAAATAGTGGAATGGATACTGTTGTTAGGATTCTTGGGTGAATGTATAGCTAAGTATGATATTATTTGGAAGCATCGGGATTCGAACCCGAGACCTTGGTGCTACTAATCGATTTTCGTACCATTGAACCATCAACTCCCGAGAGGTAGGGGGTTTTAGGGGTCCTAGTATCTGGGGACAGGGCAGATATCCTGACAACTATTACCTACCTACTGGCCCTTCTCAGTTAATAAATGTACTCCCAATAGAGACATTCATAAAATGCAACATGCTTGAGTTTTGCCAAGTTTTTTTTTTGTTTTTGAAAGAACCTAGAAAGTCTTATGTGAGAAGTGCATACCACTTGAAATGTTTAGAGTAAATTTCATTACAATTCACTTTATAAACTAAAAAATTGTTTAAATACCTGGTAAAATTATTTAAATCAGAATCAAGTTGCCCATTAATAATGGTACATGCCAAAGAAATGCCATGCAAGAATATCCATAAAAAAGCACTGGAACTAAATTATTGCAGTTGATTTATTATCAACACTATTAGTGCCAATATACTTAACATTTAGTGTGAAAGCCACAATAATATCTCGGATTAAAAACCAAAATTTTCAAATCTTACTCTTTTTAGTAAGGTATTTTAGCTCTAATATACCAAAAGCTCATGCTCCATAAACTCAATAGCTTTACACTCTGCCTGAATGAACAAGTTTCTGTTTTAAACTCTTCACTGAAAACTTGTAAAATATATATAAATGATCAACTTC
>JAULBW010000556.1:0-11959 GCA_032358265.1 Vaucheria bursata | reverse complement strand
AAATTTACCTTGGCCCTAATCCAATACTTTTGATAAATTGTAAGAAGCATAAATCTGTTTAGTAATTCAAAGCTAGATGTTTTAAACTCTTCACTGAAAACTTGTAAAATATATATAAATGATCAACTTCAAATTTACCTTGGCCCTAATCCAATACTTTTGATAAATTGTAAGAAGCATAAATCTGTTTAGTAATTCAAAGCTAGACACATATTTAACCAATAAAAAAGCTTCAAATTGAAAATATACGTAAAATGGGATTAGTTACAAAGTAATCAATTATTCAGAAAAAAATTATCTTTACAGGAATTTCAAAAAAATATGTTTTTTACCTATTTTTTTGTCTGACAAATAAGTAAGTGCTTGCAAATTTCATAGGTAATCAAAAAATAAATTGATTCAAGCAGTCAGATAAAATAGTCCATTTTTGAAAAAAAACTTTACCTGCTTTTATCAGATCATAATAAACACTGTCACAAAAATAATTATCATTGCCATTTTTGCCTTAAAACAGTCAGTTTGACAATAATTATCATCATATTCAAATTACAGTTTGTATCTGAATAGTCACATTTTCATATTTTCAGCGGCAGCAGAAACTAAACCTGCAACTTAAAACCAATTTTTTACTGTTTTAATACTTGATTCTTTATTGAACAATATTTCAATATATTTGGAATTAATATATGCTGGCAAGAGAAGTAGCTATAATTGATCTATGGTCAGATTTGTGCCTTATTATTAGACACTAATTGGCAAGGTCACTCCACTTTTATGTCACCCTGATACTCAATCTTTAGAGAGATTTTAATATTATGCTTGTGCACAAGTAACAATGCTATCTAGTAGCTGCAGAGCTAAACTCATTAAAAAATCATGCTCAATGTATGATGTTAAAACAAAACTATATATTCAATAGGTACTTGTGCGTTCATGGCTCTCAAATACTAGCAAATTCTAAACTCTAGAATTATCAAATAAGCTGAAAATTAGACGTTTTTTGTCATCAGAAAGTTATTCAAATTTATGTTTTGCTAAATCATGTAATCACAGCTGAATAGTTTTTAGACCCTATTGCTGCCAATATAGATGATAAAGTTTTTTGGTTCAATCATTAATCTACCACCAAAGACCAATTGAGAGTTTGCAAGTTCAGAAAAGAGGAAATCTAACACTTTTGGCTTAACCAAGATGTAGGATATGTACATACTGCATAAATTCAATGCAGCAGAAAAAATGTACAAACTTCATCAAGCCCAGGGTACTTTAAATTTATGGAAAACACCTCATTTATGTCTGTTTTGATATTTACTGCTTAAAAGTTTCTATGCAATCTAAACTGACTTATCTTAAACTTATTATGTCAAATTTTTTGAGAGAAAGATTGGCACATCTAAGACTTACTGCTTTTAATAAAAAAACATCCAGGCAAGAAACACAAATTAACTTGTCATCCGTTTTTAATCCACTTTTGAATGTGATACATGAAAATTATGGCAATTTCTAGTCACTTTTTAGAAAGAATGGATTTTTACATGTACAAAAATTTTGCAATCAATGCAAGCATTGTAATAATGATAACAAGCAACCAAATAAAAATTTTGTAAGATAGTGACAACCCATTACAATTATAAAACTGGATAACAAATGCAGACTTAATTGAGCTTATTTACATTATTTATCGCTTTGGCAACTTGATGTGCTCAAGATTTTATCAAGGCTTCATCACAGTCTTATTGTTAGGACTGCAGTTATTCTTTAGATCCGCATCTTCTAAAGTTGTTTTATATTATATGTTCTGTTCCATATTTTTCTATGATGCTCCACAAATCAACCAATGAGAATTTGTGTTCTATTCTTACGTTATGATGCTCCACAAACCAACTAATGGGAATGTGTCTAGTCATCAAGTTCAAGGTAGTCATAAATGATTATTTTATATATTTTATATTTATATTTTCATTTATTAGTGAACACACACATGCACAAAAGTTAATACACTTGCTTTTCTTTCTTATCTTTTATTCCTTTTTACTGCTGTTGGTCCATCTCTATTGTTTGGTCAACTTTCCTTGATTTATTCTCTCTTGCTCCATTAACTTCTTTTTCCTTGCAAGTCTTGAACTTATCTTCAATGTCTTCATAATCATTGCCAATAGTGCAAAGAACCAGTTCAACAATAGTTTATATTCATAATGACAGCATGTTAACTATTGTTATCAAAAAATGGCAGAGATGCAGTCTCAAGTATATAATTGGTAATGTTCTCAGTTGATGGAAGTGCGGTATATTTAAAATTACAAAACTTGGAGAAATTGCAGAAAACTAGTGACATGTATGACAAATAGACATTACTTTCCATTTTTTCAGTAAAAATGCATGCATAAGCCTAATTTAGTGTAAAACCTTTGCCAGTCTTGAAAATTTTTTTAAATCAATTACATTGAAGTCTGCATCAAAGTATTACTTGGTTGGAAAATGTCAGAATTTAATATGTTTTTGCCGTGTATTGTTTATTTATCTACAATTCTTTCAGGGATTTGTAATTATATCAATCTAATTTGGTTTGTATGTGCAAGCATAGGTTAAAAATGTTGACGGGATTCACTCTTGTCAACATATGAACTAAGATTAATGAAATAGTATTGAACGTGTAGCATCTCTGTGCTATATTGTTCTGGTTTTCTGGCTTACACTTGATACAATTCATTAGTCTTGACAGAAAAGTTTTCCTATCATTTATTCTATTGTCCAAAGTTTCCAGATTACTGATGGTGCAAAGGTATATTTTGCTCACCATCATCATAGTTTGCCAAGGTATCAAGTTTAAACAAGTTGAATATGAAGATTTGATTTGAATTCTGTTTCTCAAGATTGCTGCTGCTCTTTATCCACAAGCAAAACCATTACATTCAGAAATTGGCATGGACTAGGATGAAATTTGAAAGCTGCATACCTAGGAGTGTATACTCAAGTAAAACGCTTTGAACTTGTTTTGAACAGAATAATATTGCAAGTTTTTTATAGTGGGCCATGAAAGTGGACAACAGAAAGAGAGGTTTTTCTATGAATCCCAACTGCAAATATCTACTTCAAGTTCCAATAGTATTTTAAAGTTTGTTGGAACAATAGTAGTCAAAAACTAGTTGCTTTATTTGATCCTCAGTAACACTGAGCATCAAACAAAGGAGTTGGCATGTCTAACTATGGTTAAATTATCATTTTGATCATGTACCGGATTGCAGAAGACCTTTAGGTATAACAGCAATATCATTGTTTAATGAGGTCAACAATGTTGTAATAATTTTGATTCTATGACCAGCTTTCACCTAGATTCAGAGTTTGAGAGCATAGACATATATATCTTGTCAAATAAGATTTCTCTTTGCCTAACAAGATAATTTTCCAAGAGTCTTTTTTCAGACCTAAATGAAATCTAAGATAGTTAGTTGCTTTTTTGCTCTGTCCAGCTACAGAAAGACAAGTAACTGCTATGCTCAAATAGCTGCCAAAAAGTTGTTGCTGTCACTAATGTTAACAGAAGGCTGGCAGGCTAAACTAAGCTAGCTTAATTTCGCGTAGGTGCCAAGTCCAATAAATATATCTGGCGATTGCTGCACATTAGCTAGCACAGAAACTATGTAAAACTGTTTGATGCATACCTAGAAGGGTGAACAAGCGAAATTAATCTGAGAACTGTTTCATAATGTATGTAATTTGATTGGTTAATCCTAATTTTGTTTGTCCTTCAAGGCATATTTGATATGCTCCAGGGTTGCACTTGAATTAAAAAAGATCCTGCTAAATATGGCAAATCTTAAATAGGTATAAAGGCAAAATCAAATTGCGACTAGTTACAAAAACAGAGCAATATCATGCCATTTGAAGATATTGGATGAAATGGAAAAACTTTATGAGGCAAATTATTAAAAAAAATGAATGACAGACAAAACAATTGAAGGAATCCACAAATTATTTATACCTTTATCATTGTACATCAGAAACAGATGAAAAATTTATCTTACAAATATAATTTTATCTCCCTTAAACAATGTAACTACTGAAAAGTTCAGTTTTCATCTTCACCGACAAATGAAGAATAATTTTAACCCATGAAATATGATACCCCGTTGATTCTACAGTATGTTCGGGAAAGGTTGATATTTTCCATGTACACAATTCTTGGATATTGCATATGTACTATGAAAAAGCTGACCAGCTTGGATCCACTTTGTAAATTGATGCTGGCTGGGAATTTTGAGGGTGCCTGAGCTTCATATAACGAGCACTATTTCTTCTAACAAAGAAAATGGCTCCTAAAAACAAAATAAAAAAATTTTAAAAAAAGTATTTAAAAATTCTTAAACGAAAAAAAAACGATAAAAACTACTCTAATATAATCAGTTTGAGTTACTACTACTCATGCAAGAGACAAAAAATTCTCTAATGATAAAAAAACTTCCGAAACCTTTCACATTTAATTGCAAGTCATTTACTATTAGGCATAATTTTTTTACCTGACAACTTTGCGCATGATAATATGAATATTTGAGTATGTGCTTCTGTTTATAAATGTACATGCTTTAGAAATATATCATAAAATATACATTCCCATATTCTTGAATTATGCAAAATATTGAATCGATCTGATACATACAATGAAGTATTCTATGACCCAGCAAAATCTTTGAAGTCGGACACTTCATAACCGAGTGCTCAAATATCCAACATGAAGAGGTGTCCAGATATATAAGGGACAAAAAAAATCTAGAAGAAAAGGAATTGTCTTGTCAGCTGTACAGCCTACTCAGGTGTCCGAAGATGCAAGGTGTCCAACTTAAATGGTTTAACTGTATGTTGAATTATATACAAAGTAATAATTTATTAGTTTGGTGGTTCTGATATATTCTTCATATCCGAAGTTTTAATGTAAGGCACCTATTAATAAAGCCAAGCTACCCATAGCAATATATGCTGGACCAATTAACGGATTTGACCCCCCCACTTCAGAAGTAGTTGACAGTATGAGAGCTTTGCTTCCCTTGAAACCGCTCACATAGTAACTAAAATATACAACAAAAATAGAATAAAGAAGCTCTAATAAGCATATGTAATTCTTGGCGAATATTTAGGATAATGACTTTTGCCTTAATTTTTCCACCAGCAAACATTCGTAAGGTTATGGCCACAAAAAAAACATTTTTCACCCGTTTTGACTCAGTGTAATCTGTACCCTCTCTCCCATTAAAAATAATGAAAATCATTTATCTAAAGTAGCTCAAACAAAAAATTTTCTACCCCCTCTTCCGGATGGCTTGTTTTATTCCAGTAATTTTTTACAGGTCTTTTTCGACCTGTTATAATATTTTACTGTTGGAAAAATAAGGCAGAGTGCGGTAGGTCTCTAAGCAAAAAGAATAAATTTAAGGATTAAAAGAACGATTAATATGCCACTGGAGAAATGACATTCCAAAATATGAAAATATACTCTTGCAACTTCTCAACAAGCTCATATTCGTTCAAAGGTCAGTTTCTGAAAAGTTTAAAGGATTAAAAAAGATTCAAAGGACAATATATATGTAAGTAGTGAAAGAAGGCTTGAATTGATAAAAATATACTTGATTGTTTTTTTAGCTCATAGGAATTCATTATTTCTAGATGATTGAATTTTAGAATAATTACTGAAAAGTTTAAAAATTAAAAAATTTCTAAAATCTAAAGAATGGTAATTATGAGTTAAAAACCTTTAATCATTAGAGACTAATATACTAAATATGCACAGTGCATCACCATCTTCTCGCAAATATAACGTCATATTGTTGTAATCGAAACTCAGCAAAATGGGAAATGCTGGAAAGTCAACGAATTCCAAAAAAACAATATTCGAATGAAACAACGCTTGCAGCATAACAACGTGTTTTCTGTTTGAATAAGTCGTACTCAGCCATCACAATATTACAGTCGGGATATTGAAATGTCAGCAGTCAGAATATCCAACAGTCTTTCTTACATTTTGATAAGTCTGTAATAGCTGTTAAACAGGTACAAGTGGTCTTATCATTGATTCTTAACTAAAAGTTGGTCGCATAATGTGAATGGAACAAGATGGCATTTTAATCGAATATAAGAATGCATGTTGTCCAAATCAAATAATATACATCATTTTGCTATATTCAGGGGAAGGTGGTAATATTTATATAATGAATGGCTAGTGCTGCCTTTAATTTTCAGGCTACTCACAGGAAAATTTTGTAAACGTAATAAGGAAATACCGCTAAAAAAATATCCAATGAAATCATTTGAATTCAAATTCTTTCAATGAAGCCTCCATTAGACCAATGATATGGTGATATTTCAACATTTGATATCATTTAGTGGATTTTCACTGAAGAATGGGAAAGCTTCATAATCTCTAAACATAAAAAAGTTTATTGAAATGAAGACAGCAAAAAGAAGTAATTTAACTTGAGTTGAAAGTTTAAAAGAATATTAATTCAGAGTGGTTATTTTAAACTGCATACTAGCAATTTTCATTATTTCAAAAAGAATGATTTAATAAATCTAAAAGATATTAATATAAATAGCATACCTAGCTTGTACCAAGAAAGTAATCGTATCTCCTTCATCTAAGTCGGATTCTATAATTCCATAAAGTTTTCGAAAAGTTGGAAGTCTTGCTGCTCTGTAAATAAATTGTGGAATAACAAACATAAAAATTTGATTAGAGCAATACATACATACAAATCAGTATATGTATAAATATATTAGCATGTACAAAACGGTGGAAGTATGCATCATCGTGAATGGGGCGTATTAGAAATGCATACATTTATCTTTATATGCCTGCAGCATATGAGTATATTTGAATCTCTGCATAATGTATACAAGAATGTATCAGTATACAAGTATGCATGTACCTCATCCAAATCATAAAATGTTCATTCTGAACCCCCTCGAGCGGACTCACAATCAATGGATATGTTTCATACAAATAATCAATTTTGTCGTTATCAGGATACCAGTACGCCCAGAGATCTCCATTATAACTCGTCATCTGTAAGTCATTTTCAAAATATGGCAGTGAACAAAAGTTCGAATCCATAGGATACTTTGTGAATTGCAAGGATTGAAAATAAATATAAATGATCTGATAGATTAATTGTAAGCATAATTGATGGTATGATAACTATGTACAGCCTAACAACAAAGTAAAAAATTATTCCGATAGTAAGTGAAACTGACACTGCCCAAATTGATTCTGTCATATACTAATAAATATTAACAGTTTTTTACAATGAAAACTAAGAACTGATAGTAAATAAAATTGATAGCTTTATAGTAAGCGAAAGGAAAGCTCTTCTATTCCTAAATCAACTATGATAACTTTTATCATCAAGTACCTCTATATATTTTTAAAAGATATTCAGTCCTAGTGGAGTCGCTTAATTGTCGGGAGGCGCAAAAAAATTGAAAAGTTTCTTTAAATAATAAATTTGAAAGAATACAGAAAATTTTGAAATTAACAACAAAGCGACATTAGGACCAATGTTACTTTATTTAAAGAATGATAGCTTGGTAGTAAGTGAATTCTCAAGTTTGAAAGTAATGAAAATGGCAGTTTGACAGCAAGTTAAAGTAATATTTTGTCAGTTAAAGACAATCCTATTTGATAGTTGGTAATTACTTTGATTGCAAATGAAAGTAGGTGAATAAAGTTATGCAAAATTAATAGCACGATTTAAAATATCTAACAGTTTTGATAGCAAGTGAAATAGATAGTTTGATGTTGTGTAAAATTGACAGTTTGATGGTAAAAGGTGATCGACAGTACCTGGCATGGATTTTCAAGGGATGCAGTAACATTAAGACATAAATCACAAGATCCAGATGCACATGAAGCCTTTTGAAATCCTTTTGGTTGAACAAAACGTGCTTCACTGCATAAAGCAACATGAAAATTCCAAAATTCAAGATTTAAGGACCAATCAAAACGCACACATCGGTAATACTACCTTTACCCAAATATAGCGATATGTTGTTTCATATTCGATTAGAACATCATGTTGTTCAATTCTCATAAATATGGTTAACTTTTGGTTCACACCCAATGACAAAGAAATATGCTCATTTCAAATTTCAATGAAGTATGTCATGAAGGATCAATTGGAACTGGCAAAAGAGTAATAATACCATCTTCACTCAAATATAGCAACATGCTGCACTGTAATCGAATAGAACACCATGTTCTATTCGCATCAGGATGATCAACATATGATTCAGATCCCATTGTAAAGACTGTTTTACAATGCACATAACAAAACATAAAGAATCAGTATTTTTTCTTTCCAAAATTATATATATCGAATATATTGTACATCAATCACTTCTATATGAATTGTAATTCCTCAAAGTAAAGCATATAGAAAAGAAGGATTTCACTATTGTATACATGCAATGCAGCAACTGCAATTATGGTTTTGAATATATGCAAATGCCGAAGCAAAAGAATGCTGATGTAAAAGTATGCTTGCATAAATTAGTATGCATATATGAATGTACATATGCATGCATCAGTATGAACATAAGTATATATGATTGCATGTACCGATCGACATCCCATGTGATACCCGTTTCTCGCATAAACTCCTCACCCGACGAAGTATTAAACGATATCGGAAAATCCTGAACTTTAAATATATCCGTAAAAAAACTATTGGCAATTAGTCCGCAAGGGTTCAGGTCCTTTCCACTCGCTGATTTCGTTAAAGGATCACAGTTCGAATCAGTTTCGGTTCGTTCACCCAATAACTGTGCACTACTTCGACTCTTTATATAAGATCTAATATTGAAAAGTTAAAATGATCGAAAATTGAGAGAAAAGTAATTGAAAGCATGCTTAACGTATACATTCTTATGTTTAATCTCAATGAATATATGTATAAATAGAAATAAAAGCTACCTGTGATTTTGCAAAAAGTTTTCAACTTCATAATAAACATATATTGGCGATTCCATTGGCTCATCAATTTGAAATGTAATTGTGCAAAATACTGATTGGTTGAAATCAGTGATGAAACATGGACTATAAATCTCGTTTGTCCCTTCTCCGTCATACCTGCAAAACATAAAATATTAATTTTCACATATAGAACATGGCACTAAAAAAATAAATAGCTATTAAAATAGCAATAGATGCTCAGCAAATGGTAGAGGTTTTAAAATAGTACAGTTTAGAAAAAATGGCCCAATTTAAGAAAAGTTTTGGGGGTTAAGAAATGTCTAATAAATAAATAGTATGAATAATTAAATAATATAATATAAAGCTTACAATGTAAATTATAAAACACAAAATAAAAACATATGCATATGGATGTATAAATACAGTTAACATCGCAGTAAATAAAATTTCACTTTCAAAACAGCTCAATTAAAAAGCCATATGTTCAACTTCAGATTTTCTGGTATAACAAATGAACTTGGCAGTTTCAATAAATTATTTATATTCAAAAGTTAACTAAATTTAGAAATTACTGGCTCCAATTTTGTCATTAGCCTTTTCATTATCCATACTATTATGAGAGTTTAAGTCACTTTTAATAATTTTTTTAATTTGTATATTTTATTTGTAGCATATATCAAGGTCAATTACCAAAGAAAAGTTTTGTATCCAGTAAATTTTGAATGTAACGAATCTATCCGGAACATCGAATAAGCTTTTTTTCGTATCCAAAACATGCTACATCCAAAATTTCAAATTTCAACTTAAACTTGATATAACTTTTTTATTTATTTGTTGTAAGTGAAAATTTGTAAAAGCAAATTTGTCATATCCAAAGTTTTTTGTACAGTTGATATTCCATACACTGATACTGTCAGTCAAGTAAAAAACTGTTAGATAATCGAATATATATCGATTTGGAGATATTAGCATGCATCAGCAAATGGAGCTTGCCAAGTGATACAGTTGCAGACTAGAAAATATGTCATCTAGTGGACCATCGATTTACAAGATATCAACTGTATAACTAAATGAAAACATTCACTGAATTTTAGTTTCAAGGACAGAAGAATCTTAAGCAAACTTGGATCAGACTTTCGTTTATTTGCTATAAGTGATAATTCATTAAAAGTAAATTCGCTACATCCGAATTTTTCTGTATACAATAATACATTTATCATCTATGTACGTGTCAACAATGTTTCTATCTCTCCATAATTTGAGGGCATACTGCAGTAAACTTCGGATATATTTAGTTTGTCCGGATTTCAATAGAAGCAAATACGTGAAAGACCAATTGCAAAATTTACAGCCTATGTAAGTATGTATGCATGTAAAAATGAATAAACTTACTGGATTCTAAACTCAATAATAGAGTTGGACTGCTTCAATAGATAAAAACCCACAGGAATAAAAATCACAGCAATAATCATAAAAAGAGAGATAACTATCCATGGCGTTAAAATCGGTACTTCCATGAGAAGTCTCTGCTGACGAAAAGGTGTATCTGCAAAAAGAGGCAAAAAAATGAATTCAAGGGCAATTCTTTTACTGCAATGCATCTGAATGCTTATGAAAAATCTGTCTGGACCATCAAATTATTTGGTTAAATCCGAAATTCATCGTATCTGAATAATTTAATACCAACTAGGACAATATATGACTCTTTCCACTTTTACTTTATGAGTGAATACTAGCTATATCCAAACTTATATGCAGTAAACTTCAGTAATAACAAATCTATCAAAACCATCAAACGAATTTGATGCATCCTCCATCACACCTGAAAACTCTAAGCTGAAGTTGACACATCGAGACTTTTTCATATATTCACTATAAATGAAAATAAATTGAAAACCAATTTGATACATCTAAAGTGTACTGCATAAATAATTGAGCCCAACAGATAGCGTAAAAGAAATTTTCATATGAAGAAGGTGAAATAGACTATTACAGAATAATATTTCTTGCATCTATTTTAGGAGACAAGTTACATTGGTCAGAATCCTCCAATAGAATTAATTTCATTTTTCTTTTAAAAAGTTACTTCTTTTGCTCTTTGTAAATTAAATTCACATTACTAAATATATGAAAAAATTAACAATTTTTTAGAATATATAAAAATTTTATGTTCCATAGGAGAAAATTCTCTTACCATTCAAAAATCTTGATTGTATAATTTACAGTAAATAATTGAAATTTGAAGACAAGGGAAGAAATAACATTTAATAGCCACAAAAGTATGAAAAAAATTTATATTCCTTAAGTTGCGATTCTACTAGTCATCATCTATAAATCAATCATAAAAAAAGCAATAATGAAATTTGATGATGAAAGAAATTAATATTTAGAACTCTATGGCAAAATCGATTTATTATTACTATAACTGGTTTTTTGATATTGATAATAATCCAGTTCTTGAGAAAATTGAACAATAAAAATCAATTGTAATTGATTTCTAATTTTTTATCATCACATGATTTCAACATTCTCAGCTTTAATTCTATTTTTTTACCGTAGGATCCTATATTGCCAAACTGTCCAAAGCAACAATTGTATTACAATTAGTTGCAAACAAATATGTGCAATAAAGGAATAATTGTAATATCATATATCAAAAGTTAGAACTTTAAGTTTTTTTCCCTTTAATTACAGTATATATGTATATATATGTTTTGAAGGATTTATATATGACCATTGGAAGTTGCTGAGATAACAGCGAAGCCAAGCGAAAAGAATATAAATTCATTACCTCATTTCGCAAACGAGTTAAACTATATTATTATATTGAACAATATATGTTTAACAGAAACTGAAGAGTTTAGTGAGAAGCAAATTTTTATTGTAGTCTGGCTATCTTGAAGAGGCTGAATTTGTTGAGTCCTAGAAGCAATTTAGAGATTCGTGGATATTTAGTAGGATATGGAGACCGCATTAGAATACAGAATATAGCTGAATTTG